>BQNB010009534.1:71414-86528 GCA_026074375.1 Tanacetum coccineum | reverse complement strand
TATTAGTTTTACTGAATATTTGATTCGTAAAGTGTTCAGTTGATCTTATTTATATTTTTTAAATTTGAAAATCAAATAAGGTGACTTGTTAAAATAACGTGTAATGTTTAGTCTTCATAGCGTTAAGTTTAAACCTCTATCAGCCAAGTATGTTAGTATTAGGAAACGTTTCATTTTTTTTCTTTTGTGTCAGCCGACTTAGACTCCTTGTAATAGTCGGTTTTCCCTCTCTCTCATCTCTATAAAAGGAGGCGAGGGGGAGGGGTCTTGTACGTCATTCTTTCAAGTTACAAACATTAATAAAGATTAATCGTTTGGGTAAATACCTTGTGTTCGAGTATAAGTTGTGCAAGTGTGTCAAGTTCTTCACACGTTCGGGTTCCGCGATCTAATATTCCAGGTTGTAGGCTGTCGATTCTTACAAGTGGTATCAAGAGCTTGGTTCAAAGATCTTCTGGAAGTTAGGACGAGTTTGTGAAGGCTTCTTGTGATCGTTTTCTGGAAGGAACATAAAGTTTTTTTTTCTGTTTGGGCTACCAAGTTTAACGACAACAAAAAGGCACAGCGATCGATAGAAAAGGGTTTCTTCTTGAAGTGTTCAAATTGTTGAGGTGTACCGATGATGTGTTGTTGTGTGGTTGTAATTTATGATTTCAAGTTTTAAATTTATATTTTGCCGACTTTACAAAAAACAACACTTTAACGGGGAGTGTACCCGGTCAGATGGGAGTTTCGTAGTAAGTAGGGTGTCGATCACTAAGAGCGAGAAATAATCTTTCAATTTATTAACATTTTGGTTATCTAAACTAAATTAATTCTATTCTAAGTTAAACCTATGCTAAACCTATGTTAATCCTAAATCTAACAGATAAGGGGGTTTTCAGCATGAGAGACTGGCACGGGGTTTGTGGTAACTAAAATCAACTTAAGACACTAAAACACATGCAAGCAAATTAATAGAAGATAAAAGAGCGGTCTAGCCAAATATAAGAAAACTGTATTAACCATTATTAATCCAATCAGAACATTGGTTTGTTTATTTAGTGCAATGATTACTTATCTCGAGGCGGCATATCATTCTTAAGACTTAGGCGGTACTTCTTCCTAAGACCTTGATACGAAGAATTCTGTCACATTTAAACGTATCTGCATAAGGCATCCTTATTTGCTGATTATAATCTATCTTAGGGATTAAAGCAATGGTGATCTTATTAAACCCTAGCTCATAGAGACTTTACCCACTTACTGCTTAAAGGCAATTCATACACTAGTAGTCCACTAACCAAGTCTTTACCAATTAATTAAGAACGTACTCGTTGATCCCAAGGGTCACCTGCCGGTCCAACTAAGCTCACAATCTAAGGGCAAAGATAGGTTATTATTTGTAATCCTATTGGTCTAGATGTATAAATCACTATATGGAGAGCCATCCTGACATCTAGATTACTTGATCCGTATCACTAGATTCAGTTGAATGATAGGTCGCATACAAAAGCATGTAAATAAGTATAAACTGATAAACATAAAAAATAATCAATGATAAATTAAGCAATCAAGAAAAATAAACCAAACATTCAGATCTTCATAATAATGGCTAATACCCAAAGGTATTAGCCTTTAAACGTCATAATCAATACAAAAGTAATAATTTGCAAGGTAACTTAACCGATTTAACGAATTATACCAAAAACTGATGATTACAAGAGTAGAGAAGTTTTACAAGTTGTTTCCTTTGGAATTAATTACGTTCAAGACCTTCTTTGCTCTTTTCTCCTTTGAAAATCTACTTTTTATGGTTTAGGTATCGAAAATATGATTTAGCACACTTAAAACTCGTTTTTTAGTTTTCTATTTATAAGGTTAGGAAAAAGGTCAATACGGCGTATCGAAAGTCTTCGATACGGCGTATTGGAGGTTTCTTGGAGTAGGGACCCCATTTGATATCTTCCAGAATATTTTATTTCCATAGCTTGAATACGGCGTATTGGTCTTCCCTGGATACGGCATATTGATCTTGTTTCTTTCGTGGTCTTTTGTGAAGTGCAGGCACAGATACCCCGTATCTTTCTTGATGGATACGGCGTATTGGTTGTCATAACATTAATCTTCAAATGTCTTCATTTAAGCTCTAGTATGCGTGCCTTTTTGCTAATCTTACCCAAATACTCCATAATTACTGCAATTCTCAAATACAAACTATTATGTAACAATTCATTGCAATAATTATATAAAATAGGTTATTTTTATGGGATAAATAATGTTATAAAAGTGACGTTATTTGATGTCATCAAATACAACATCAACTACAACAGACTACAGCCTCAACAACATCAAATCCTATCCCATCATCACATATTACCACAACTTCATCTCCTCCAATATCTCATGACTTAAAACGAACTAAAAAAAACCAAGATCTCAGATTTAATTTTTGTGTGTTTTGATATTCATCAAATACAACCCTCTTATGTATATAATATATATATTAATACATATACGTATATGTAAGCTAAGTATCTTACAAATTTAATCTTAGGAAAGAATAAAAAGTAATCAATACGGGTATCGTACTCTTCGGTGAGAGGTGAATGGACATTTACGGTTATGTCGAGAATCGAGCTTGAATGACATAAAAGATTTGGACTTGATTTCTAATTCTCTAATTATTGCAAATGGAAAAGTTTTATTATTTAAGGCACGCTAATTAAAATAATCACAATTTAAAACATTAACCACGAAAACGTTAATGGGAATCTAAAAATGCAACATTAAAGGAAGTAATTCAAATTTTAACCCTCCGAACTCAAATTTAACTTCTAAAAATCTTAAATGACTAAAAATAATTTTAGAAAAAAGAATTATATTTTTTTTACTTTTATTTTATTCATAATGAGTAACAAAACAAGTTTAAATCTAAATGAAATTATTAAAATAGCAACTAAATTATATTAGTATGCCTTATTTACAGCTTTTTGACTTTAAGCAAAACTGTTTGCGTCTTTTTAAGATTTAATTAAGATAAAGGAAAAAAACATTACGTGCAAACAAAATACCTCACCATAGAACCTTCTAAGCTCTAATGACTCAAATTAAGCTAACATGAAAATCTAATAAGCACTTAAAGAGCTAAAAGACAAACTGACATAGACAAGCAGTTTTAAGAGAAAATTGGCTATCTTTGAGCTAAAATGAAAACCAAATAAGCACTTAGGATAAGGTAGAAACAGCAAACAGATTAAGTTTACTCTCCAAGGAACTTATAATAACTAGATTTGAGAAAATTGGTTTAGAAAATAAGCTAGAAAAAGCTTTTGAAAAGGTCAGTATATACTGATTAAAATCAGTATGTACTGACTCTTGTTTTTGGAAGATTGCTACTTTTAGCCTTAGAATTAAGCTAGAATAAGCTGATATGAAAACTTAAAAAGTTAAAACAGAACAAGCTTTATATCTAAAGAGCTTATACTATTACTTTCAGACCCTAAAACAAGCTTGATCTAATCAAAAATTGCAATTGAAAAATGGACTTTATCTTTGAAAATGAGACTTAGGGATTTGGACAGAATTTGACTTAAAACCCAATTGATCAATGCTTACTTATACTAACTCATTCTACTGCATAAAGGACTCAAAACAAGCATGAAATTAACACCTACAATGCACCTAATAAAGATCTAAGCAAATAAGCTGAATTACCAAGCAAGAAACCCACAGATTCAAGCCATGAATAGATTAAACCTTAAACTTGTTATTTGAACTTTAAAACTTATTAAAACTGACTTATAGACTAAATTTAAGCTTGTTAAAATTGATTTGTAATCCAAAAGCTGCACAAGCAGTCTTAACTTAAGTTAAAACTGCTTGTGCCAAACACCCTTTTAAAATCTTAAAATCAATTTAAAAGCTTAAACAGATCTAATTAACCTCTGATTTTTGAAAACAGATGATAAACTAGGCATATTAATGTAAAACAAGCAAAAACCTATATATATTAAGCACTAGAAAATAAGCTACTCTAATAAGCTAAATTAACTCAAATTGAGACAGATTTTAAGTAGACTTAAATTAAACTATTCTAAACCATTCACTAGACTTATTAAGCTAACACTAGGCATAATAAGCAACTAAAAACAATAATAAGCAGACAATAAGTAGTAAAATAAGCTAAAATAGAAATTAGGCTAAAATGAGCAAAAGTAACACATACCTTGATCCTAGCTCAAACAAGGATCAAACAGATGCTCAAATGAGCTAATCTACAAGCTAGCTTAATAATAAGCTCAGAATAAGCCCTATAAGCCTATCCATTTCTGGCTTATCTTCCAAGTGGCTTATTCAATGAATTTTGAGACTGTCTAAATGGAAATCTTATTCACTTGAGCTTTTAGCTAAGCTTAAGTGAATAAGCAGTAGCTTGTAAGTAGAAAGAGCTTATAGAAGCTTTATAAGTCACATGAAAACTTAATTTTAACAAAAGTGCTTAAGAGTAAAGATAGAATTTAAAACACAATTAAAAAGGTAAGTGAAATTTTATTAATTTAAAGGTGATTACAAGCTTAAAAAAACAAAAATTACATAAAAGACAATAATAAGCTGAAATAAGCTAAAGCTACTACTAAGCTACTCCTACACTACCTACTCTAGATGATTACAAATGAAGAATTTAAGCCTTATTTATAGAAGAACCAAGGTGCATGGTGTGCTTCTTGTGTGAGGAGCTCATAAGCTTTTCATCTAAGCCTTCCATTCCAAACCGCCTTAATCTCTAATCCATCTGAGCCCTTGATTTGATGCCACGTCTGATTAGCCAATGATATTGTGTGGGATTGCCAGCGTGGCTCCCAAATGTGTCAGACGTGTCAGGGATTCTCTTCTAGAAGCATTTGCAAGCTTGATTTACCCTGGCGCGTTCAATTGCTCTGTAAAAGTGAAAAAAGGGAGGGAAGGGGATAGAGGTACAGTAAAATTAACCTTTTCTTTGACCCAGTTTAGTGTTGTTGACTTGGGCTAGGAAATTGGATTTGGGCCAGGAATTGAATTTAAGATTAATGGATTTGGAATTTATAAAAGGCTTAGGGTTTTGTTTATAGATACAAGGTTAATGGGCTGACCCGGCACAATACAATGGGTACGGGTTGGCCCATTAAAGATGTATACGCCTTCGGCTTTGGTTTTTTGTGCTCTTTCTAATCCCGTGCTTGGTTTTGTCTATTTTGCTTCATTTTTGTTCTTTTGTGCAATATCCGTTACCTGCAAGACACAATTTACAATACAAACGAATACGATGCATTTTTCTGTATTTATTGGTCATTATTGACTTTTTTTTAGATTGTTTTATTAGGGAAAAGGTATGTGTATTTTAAGACTATACCAAAAAATATCCCATACTAAGCTATTACCGTGTCTCAGCAATGTCATAACAACACTTAGATAACCAAAAATTTCAAACCCTTAGACTATTCTCTTGAAAGTAGCTAGTGTTTATCAAAGGGGATTAGGAAATCACTAGTTTTGAAAAGTCCCCCGTTTAACCATTTTATGCATTTACTATTATTATTCATATATTATAACTTCACGAAACAAGAAACACTGAAAGGATAAAATTATCGTCCTTGATTTTTCACTTGCCCCAAACCAAGCTTAAAACGAAATCATTGTTTAAATACAAGTGAGTTACGAACATACTCATAGATGCTTTTGTGGAGCCATATCTACCTTTCCGCTCACCTTATTTCCTAAATCCTCTAAAGATTTTATTATTGTTATTTGGTGAACAACTAAATTAATGTCATATTTACATAAAGAAAACCGGTAGACCATAATTAGTTTGAAATCTTTCCTAAAGGAGACAATATGGTAGAAAAAAGTTCCACATTAACGTTCTAATTTCACTCGATTTAGGGTTATCTTTTTAGATAACCCCGAGTCGAAAATTGGGCTTTTATTATTAGTATTATTATTGTAACATTTATAAAAACCTCGATCCTTTAAACAGCTGCCACATCGGTATGCGAGCCGACCATGGTCTAGGAGTCTTATTTTGACCTCGGTGATCCTTGACCTTTTAGAAGGTTGCAACATCGGTTGTGAGCCGGCAAGATGCAACAAACTTTTATTAGTCTCGGATTATTACTATGTGCCTTATTTAAGATTGCTGCAAACATCGGTTGTGAGCGGACAAGATGGCAGTAAACTTTTTTCCAGCCCATTGTTTTATTATCATTACCCTCCACCCTTTAAACGTACTACCACATCGGTCGTGAGCCGCAAGAGATAGTGGTCTTATTTCGGCTTGGGTTTATTACATTATTTATATTATTAGCCAAATTTCAAGTCATGTGGTCTTTTAACTACCTAGACAACGGTAGCGAGCCATTGGATCAGTAGCCTATTTCCCCACAACACTGACAAAACCTCGATGTGTACCTTACTTTCACCAGAAGGAATCTCTACGAGTGATTTAAACTAAGAATCGCAATTAACCTAAAGCAACTTTAGTTAGATCACACTGTATTATAATGTTTAATAAGCTGGTGGGAGCAAAAAGCCACAATCAACCTCTATGAACCTTAAAGAGATCCAACTACTTTATGTTTAGCATCTAACTTATATAAAACTCTATCATTTCTCGTTCTTTGCAAATTTAAAATCTTTAATAAAAAGATCCGTGAATGCTTAGTCTAATAAAACAAATTTTGCATATTTAAAGTCAATTATGGAAACTTGCAGGGACTCTTGGCTTTTTAAAGCTAGATTCGCATTTAAAGCGTCTTATATAAAAGCTATAATCTAAGCAAAGCTTAAATTTTATATAAGTTAAGGGCAGCTAGAGCGCAATTGGCTGATCAAGTCAAAAATTTATTCCTTAAAAAAGACAAAAGATGTGTTCAAAACACATTTATTTATTTTTAAATTTTTTAATTATTGGCTATTTTTGCTATTTTTGGTGGAAAAACAGGGTTACGTGAAGACAAGGCAAATGCAAGTAAGATTGTATCGAAAGATCCCCCCACCAATACTGAATGACACACTTGTCCCTTAATGTGAGACTCGTCACCTTAATACTAATCAAGGCATAATTAAATATTTAAAGGGGTCTCTACGGCAATATAAAGCCGTTTATTAAGTATGCTTATAGATAAACGTTAATCAATAGACTAGGGATATCGATTACCATCTATAAAGCTTTGAAGGATTGAGATCGATGTGGACGGTGGACAAAGCCGAGCAGAGAGTCTTCAAAATCTGGGGCAATCCTGGGCAAAAACCACAAAACACAAAACACGAGAAAGGAAGAGGCGAGCCTCCTCACAATATACTTATTCATTATAATAATATACTACTACTAAGGATAAGCATGGGTTGCCACCCACGAAGCGCTTATTTTTGTTAACCGAGTCTTGAGCCTGACTCGATCCCCCATACTTGAGCTGGTCAAGGAGGATAGAAATGGAGAAATGGAACATCCAAGATAGGAATGTCCTCTCCATAGATCATCATCGGGCTTTCAGAAAAATCAGAAATGACCTGGAAAGCTTTAAAGCCCCGATGAGATAAGAGATGAGGAGATTTCTCCTCATTAGAAGCAAGAATTCCAGGATTGAAAACTTTGTCGTCATTTTCGGATGAAAATGGAAGCAAAGTGTCAAACATTGGAGAAAGGGTGGGAAGGGTGGGTAAAACATTAGGCACATGAACATAAAGTTCTCTTGTCGAATTATCAGAAATATCATCCACCACTTTTGTAAAAACTCCCGTATCGGGCTCAATATCAAAGTAAACATCATCATCATCCGGTGGTTTCTCAGGAGGACGAGGGGATGATGGAACATAATAACGATCAAAGTGAAATGACTCATTTTCAGGAAGTGAAAGGGGATCATTGCTAAGCAATTCTTCAAGAAAAAGAATATCCCCTTCCGAGTCATAGTCGTCATTCTCAATACCCGGTGGTATCGAGTCATCCTGGCCGGGAAATATATCAATCTCTTCCCTAAGAGAGTCACTATCCTCAACGGGGATAGGAAATGTGGGAAGAGACTCGATGATCGTACTTGGATTAGCATGAAAATCTTCTGGCGGACGGGGAGATGAATTATCGTATAACAACTTCTCCATAAGACTAATATATTCCTCGTGCTCTCTATTAACAATTCTTGGAGGAATTGTTATGAGTTCACCGGCGAACTCGTCGAAGAGAGAATCAATCTTGGGAGAGGAAGCCATCAAAGTATCACGATTGAGTAATGATTCAAGAAGATAAGACTCGGTATCAAAACGATCATTTTTCGGAGTAGAATCGAGGTCTTCATTATGAATTGGATAAACCTCACTAGAAATGATTTCCTTGTCAAGATCAAAAAGAGGGTTCGAATAATTTTTAACACTTATTTCGTGAATAACCTCCTCATGACTTGACTCGTCATCACTAAAGGTAGAATCGTCAAAGAGAGGATTGAAAAACGTTGAAAAATTTATCGTTTGAGAATCATCACAATCGGGCACATCACACTCACTTTCGATATCGGAAAATTCCTCGAACTCACTTGGGATTGGGACAAGGTTCTCAACACTAGACTTTATTACTTCGTCCGATTCCGTTGCCAGAATAGTGTCAAGATGCTCGTCCCCCATACTTAGAGAGTTATCAAACTCCTCGGTTGATAAAACGGGTGTAATTGCAACACACGGAGGAAGTTCAGAAATAACGTCACTCAATGGAATAGAACTTTCTTCGTCATCGTCATCATCGTAAATAAAATTGAACCGTTGCGAAGTACTAACATAAGCTGCCTGCTCTTGTTACAGAAGCTCTTTCTCCTTTTACCTAATTTCAATACTCATTCCATTGAAATTCTGTTTAAGCTCATAAATCCTAATTTCACATTCCCTTCTATACTGAATGTCTATTCTCTCATTACGATAATCTTTAATCTGTAAGTCATTAATTAAACTTTTCATTTCATCTAAATAATATTGCTTCAGATCCTCTATATCTTGGATACTCATTTCTTGAGGAGGTGATTGATCGATATTAGCCGCCCGTTCCTCTGCTAGTAATTTAGCACAAGTTTCTTCTTGAATCGGTTGATGAAAGACGGGGTGTTGTAGGGGTTTAAATTGGTCAAAATCGGAATAATTGGAATCGTGAAAATTTTGATTCATCGGTTGACATTCAAAAGTCGCATGAGGACCTCTGCAATTTTCACAACAAGGCTCATAGAAGATCACTTGTTGACATTGAAAAGTCTTATGCGGGCCCCCACAACGGGTACAACAAATATATTGTTGTTGAAAACATTGAAAATTTTGTAGGAAATTAAAGTCTTGATTGTAACACTGTTCTGGATTATAGATAAACAGAACTTGAGGTGGACAATCGTAACCATAATGAGCATCGTTCCCACAAAACTCACAAGAATACGTCGGTGGTTGTGAAGGTGGGTTAAAAGCGTTAGGAGAATCATCGACAAAATTAGGAGTGGAATCATAAGTGAATGAACTTCCATCTCCAGAATAACATGTCGGATGAAAACTTGGCAAAGTTTGTGGGAACTCATCAACGTTTTGATTATGGCATAGTTCCGGATTAGAGATAGTCAGAACTTTCGGCGGACAATTATAGCCATAATGAGCACCGTTTCCACAAGACTCACAAGTACATCATTGACAAAAGATACCATCTAACGAATCACCACACCCGTAACAACAATGATGGTCGATTAGGGGAGGACTTTGTGAAACATTTTTAGAAATATTTGGAGAATCATTTAAAGAATTTGGATTTGGATTATTTCCATATCTTGTAGCACAAATCAAACAAAGTCCTTTGCTAAGACCACTTCCACACCTCATGCAAGTACATCGTTAACAAAATTCACCATCTCCTAACACATCTTTACAATGAAAGCAATGACGTTGGTTGGACGAAAACGTGTGGGGATGTGGTGGTGAGTCGGGAGCTTTATTAGAATCATGAATAAATTTGCCAACGGAACTCACATTTGAACAACAATGTTCTCTATTATACAAAGTTCCACAAGACGAACATTCTTTAAATCCATACATGATGATAGAATTAAAGAGGAAAAAAGAGAAGAATTAAACAAATTAGAGGGGTAAGAAGAAGAATTAAATGGCAAAGAGGTTAAAGGAGATTATTTTTTTGTTTTTTCGAGTTTTTTAAACAACATATTTTATTAAAGGACAAAATGAGACCGAATAACTTAAACCAATAATCAACTTGCTTCACGGTAGCTCTCTAAAAGAAAAACGCACAAAGGAGCGGAGGAGCGGGAAAGCGCGAAGCTATTAAAAATCCTCTCCTTTCGGGTCGTAGTTCCTCGGAACAACCCTCCTTATACCCCTCTTATAGTTTGTTAATCAATTAAAGGTGAGCCATACCTCACAAGTGACACAAAGGCAAGTTTTAATCTTTTTGTATTAATTTTTTTTGGTATTTGTGATTATTTGATAATATATTCACAAAAATCGAGAAAATAAAATATTTTTGTATTTTATATTTTTATAATAAGAAGAAAATATTCACAAATCACGAGAATGGTCTTCAAGGCACAACAAACATTCACTCGATAATCCAACACACCTCCCCAGCCACGGCGCCAAAACAATCCTGACTTTGCTTTCCTTTTAGTATATATAAATAATATAAATACTTAAGGATCTAATCAATAATAGAGAGATACGTATTCCGTGAGGCTTATAAAAAGAGTATTTACTTTTATCCAAGCAAAAACCCTAAAACAACCTTCCCCCGTGTCGTTTCTCGTCTAGAGCGTGAATTTGAAAATCGAGCTTACTTTGAAAATTATATGCTTATGAATAATCACAAATTGGTCATTCAAAAACAAAACGCAAAAGACAAGTAAATGCACACTAAAAACGAAAGCAATTAAAGATTAAAACCAAAAAAACATTAACGGGAATTCCAAAGAAACGTGACTTAAAACTTAAATTATCAAAATTTAATCCCTAAATAAATGTTTTAACTTTTTATGATCCTAAATAACTAAAATGTAAGAAAAAATAAAAGAAACCTAAAAACGTAAGCAATTAAAGTAAAAAAAACGAAGAAAAACGATAACGGGACCAAAATCCCGTTCTTTAAAAAACTCAATCCTAAAAATTTTAACCCTACAACAGTAATTTAATTTTTAACAGCCTACATGATAAAAGAAATTTTTTAAAAAAAAGAATTTAAATTTTTTTACTTTTATTTTTTTAGTTATGAATAAAAACATATTAAGTCAAAATTAAATATTAAAAATAATAACATTTTTTAATAAAATATGAAAATCATGAAAATTACTTGACTAGAGAGGAATCTAAGAAAATAAAACGGGGTCACGTAACATAGAAATCCCAGCTTATCTTAATATGCAAGAAATAAAGCCTAAAAAATGGTATGTTACTTAAAAGGCTCATAAAGGGGTTACATAATTAATAAGGCAAAGACGGATTGAAAAAGAACCCACGGGCAGAGTGTAGTGAGTGGTGGTGTTAAAATATGCTTGGGTATAAATGGGGGAGGTCACAGGTTCACCCATGTGACCCTTTTTTGTAGAAAACATTTTTTAAAAGACTTACACAACAAGCAAAAATAAGCAAATTTAATGAAACAACTTTTATTACATAACTAAAAAATAACCTAACAAACGCACTTGAAATGGCAGTTTTGCTTATACCTTTTTTGACATAAGGTTTTGAAAACTGTTTAGACTAATAGCTCAAAATAACAAGTGCAAAATAAATAAGCTGGTGATAAAACCCTAAAGCTAAACTAAATACGCCCATATGTGCTAAAAAATAAACAAATGAATAAGCTGAAACACATCAAAAACATATGAAACAGTTAACTTGACCTACCACGATTAAGGGACATTTGAACTCATTTTCAAAAAACTAAATATCAGGACAATTAAGCATAAGAAAACATGCGCTAAGAGGCTGAAAAACACTTTAAGTACTACTAGCTAAATGAGCAACTAAAAATAGAAATTAAGAAATTTAGACTAAAAAAAAACTAGAAAATTCTCTGTCAAAATGGGGGTGACGGTTCAGACAAATACATTGAATTTTTGACACAAACTGAAAACATCAAAAAAGAGATCAAATCACTTTGACACGTCACATCAATGCAGATCATATTGCTTCGTAGGCTAGTTCTTGAACACAAGATAACTACTAATTAGAGTGGTTTAGAAAGATTCCTTAATAACCTGATACATTAATTAATTAACAATGAAATTTTGCAAATAAGCTCTAAACCTAAAACTTAACTAACCACCATTTATAAACTAATTTTACACTCATCAACTAACACATTTCAGCTAAAACCAATTTGCTAATTGGCCAAAATGAGGCCTTAAAACCGTATAAGTAAATAATATGCTAGCCCAAACACCCCTTTTTTACTAAAAATGTAAATTTACACTAAAAACATTCCAAGATAAGCCTTCATTCTGAAAACAGATCATAGACTTCCTTATATTGAGCTAAAATAAGCATAACTATAACATAGGAAAAATAAGCACTTAAAAATCAAGCTAGACTAAAAAGCTAATTTTGACTACAAAAATAAGCAATTCAATAAAAACTAAACTAAGATTTTAAACGTTAAAACTAACATTTGAAGCCTAACTTCGGGACCAAATAAGCATAAATAGACAATAGAAGCGCGCAGGTTAAGCACGAAAATAGGGGGGGAGTCGAGGAGGAAAGATATGGGATCGAAGACGAATGGCAAATACGGGCTTAAAAGAGAAAAAAAAAGGGGAATACCTTTGGTGGGGTGTTCCTTTTGTAACAAACAAGGAAGGAAAATTTCAGTGATGAGCTTATTATACAAGCTCTACGCTTATTTTCCATAAGCTAGTGAGGTTCATAAGCCCATTCCAAATATGCTTATCATTCATAAAAACAAGCCTGTGGTATTTATCGTGTTAATTTCTCTGATTTACAAGTAAGAAGTACAGTATCGCTTAAAAAACAGTAAGAAGGAGCTTTTAGAAGCTTGTTGTAAAGACATTTTATAAAACTTAAATACGCTAAAGATGCATAAAGAGCTCAAAGGACAGATTTGCATAACACTTTAAATTTCATTAAAACATTAAAAGTTTACAAGAATTAATAAGTAAAATAAGCTGTAAAATAAAGCTACACTACTCCTAAATTACATAAGCTTTTACAAAAGAAGTCCTAAACTATTTATAAGCAAAAATAAAACTGCAGAGGTCTTGATTGTGTGCTTTTTGTGTTTCTTGTATGAGGAGCTCGAACCCATCATCATAGCCATTTATTTTTCTTGTCCTCTAAGCCATGAAATCCTAGCCCTTTATTCTTGGTCATTGTTCATCATCCAATCAGGAAGTAGAGGTTTGCCAAGGTGGTTTGGAAGCTTATGGGATGTGGGGTTTTGTTGTGGGGTTCGTTTGGGTGAGGAAGAGGTGAGAGAGACTGGTGAGGTGAAGGATAGTTGCACAGTGGTTTTTGGGGCGGGATTAGGTTATTTTGGGTATTTTTGTTATAGCAGGGTAAAGAGCCATGGAGTAAGGGCCGTGAGTGCTAAAGGTTATTGGGGGTTTTTAAAAGGGGGTATGGAGAAAACTCGTAAAGGACCACCAGGTGGTAATTTAAAAGGACAAGTGTGTTGAATTTAACGTGCATATTTTTAAGACTTGTTTTAAAGAAATGGTATTATTTGGCTAATGGTGGATGGCCCTGGTTTAAGGATATGAACCCGGGCTGTATAGGATTAAAGAGGTTGGGATTAGGACTATTTAGTATGTAGGGCTATGGGGGGCGAAGGAGTCTAGCGGGGAGGGTGGGGTAGGGCGGGGGTGCCGTGACTCATAGACCGTTTCGTGTAAAGGTGTTGGGGGGTTTTAAGGGGGTATGGTGAAAATGTAAAGGACCACCAGTGTAATTGAAAAGGACCAAGGGTGTAGTGAATTTAACGGGCTTATTGTTAAGCTTGTTTAAATGGTATTGGGCTAATGGTGGTTGGGCCTGGTTATGGATATGAACCAGGCTTAGGATTAAAAGGTTTTGGACTATTTTTATCATATAAAGCTTATACAATAAGCCTAATGGGCTGACCCGGCCCATTTATTTGGGTGCGGGTTAGTCCATTAATATTTTTTCTGTTTCGTCTTCGGTTTTGACTTGTTGATTTTTTTGGTTGACTTTGACTTTGACTTTGACTTTTTCACGCTTTTCTATTCCGTGCTTGGTTTTGTCGTTTTGGCTTTGTTTTTGTCCTTTAGTGAATATTAGGTACCTGCACAGTACATAAAGCAAAACAAACATACTTTTGGCATTTTTATGTCCGTTTTTTGTCATTTAAGCTCGTTTTTAAAGGTAAAAGGTATGTGTAATTAAGCGCATACCACTTGTGTTTGTTTGAGAAGCAATTAAAGGGTTGAAAAAAGAGTGTGGGAACTTGGATTGATAAAATGGCTTGATCAAGGGTGAGGATGAAGAAGTATGTGTGTGTATGAAATTTGAATGTTGTGGATAAGAAGGTGAATAGTGAATGAGTGGTAGAGAATGTTTTAATAAGATATGAATATCTTTGGTTGGGAATGTAAAGGACATAAGGTACAATAAGTACAAGGAAGGTACATTGTGTAAGGGAATGCGAGTTGGCATGTGTGGGGATTATTTGGTGAAGGTTTATGTGTAGGAAAGGTTTAAAGATGAAGATGAAGAATGAAGATGATGATGAAATTAAATGATTGATTTGGATTTATAATCACATTGCCAATAAGAGATAAGAGAGTGGGCATATGTGATTATAGAATTGTTTAGGAAGAAGATGTTTAAGGTGTGTGAAGAGGATAAAATTACTTGTTAGGTAAGAAAGGTAAACAAGTGATTAAGAGGAATGGGTTGAAGGATTGTGTGGAGGAAGTGTGGACTTTCACATGGGAGGAATACATGTGAGTTTGTAAAAACATTTATGGGTAAGGAAGTGAGAAAAGTCAAAGTATGATTAACTTTCAAGTACCACAAACTCAATTAGGCATTTACACTTTAATCCATGATAAGCAAGAATGGATTTGATCACTAATCATCTTGATGCAAACTAGCTAA
>BQNB010009534.1:44224-66318 GCA_026074375.1 Tanacetum coccineum | reverse complement strand
TAACTCAGCAGTACTAACTTCTTCACTAGCAGCATTAACTCCTTCAGCAGTATTAACTTTGTACTAACAGTAGTAACTTTTGTAGTAGCAGTAGTAACTACTTTGCAGTTTTTCTTCTAAGTCTCTGAGCAGCATAAATATGCACTAACAGTAGTAACTTGCAGTACTAACACAATTGAGTAGCATTAACTCTGTTATGAGCAGCACTAATACTAGTAGCATTAAGAAGGCTTTTAATCCTAACAATCCTCCCCTAAACTTGATATGCTTCTTCAAAATCATCAAGTTTCTTCATTTAAAATCTCCATAATCACCAGGAGGATGCTTCCAAGCACTTCATTAATTCTTAAGTTGTTTTGTGAGAAGTTTAAGAAGCTGATATGCCATTTCACTAAAATAATCAACCTGAAGCTTCTTGTTCAGCATATCTTTAATTATAGGTGGTGTAAGAGGATATCTCTTTTCTACCAGCATGTAAATCATTCTAGATTTCAAACTCAAGCAATGCACTCCACATGAGTCAAATAGCTTCCAGCTCAAAACTTTGTACCTTTGTTGCAACTTCCAGATTTCATCTTCTACATGTGGTTCAAACATTGTCTTCAAATCTCCCTATAGCAGCAAATCCATATCCTCCACTGGTCTTGTTGATCCATATTTAGCCTTTACCAGCTTATACAGCTCTACCAAATCTTCTCTATCAACACTCTTAAGCAATTAACTAAAGACTAAGTACATCTTTGAACTTCCATCAGCTCTTATTATTTGAAAGTAGCTATTCTTTCCTTCTTTATGGATCTTCCAGTCAACAATGGTTGGAGGCTTAGTAGCTAAAGGTACAGCATCAATTGCAACCTCTTCTTCATCTAGAATGACTTCCATTAGACTTTAAAGCTCTGATGTGTCTTTATCCTCATCCACCTTCTGCTTCTTAATACTCTCTTGTTCCAACTCTTCTTCTGCTCTCTTTGAACTACCTTCCACCAAGTCTGTTCTGAAGTCAACAAATGTATTCACCCTCTTGAAAGCTCTGTCAAACATCTTTTAAATAGAATCAAAAGATTTGTTCTTCAAGTCTTTAAGCTTCTTTCCTTCCATATTCTTCAGGTAAGTACACATGATTTTTCTTTGTTGAGCTTGGGTTGGTGGTTTATTCCTCTTCTTTTCTGCACTTTTAGCAGCAAAGTGCTTTCTTCTTTGTTCCAAGAGTTGTTGAAATAAATTTGCATTTTCTTTAACAGACAACTCTTCTTGCTCCTCTACTTGCAGTCTTTGAGCCAATTCTTGATCAGCCTTAATATTGGCATGAATATCATCCCATTCTTTAGTCAAGGAAACATTGGCTTCATCCTTCTCCCTTGCAAGTCTCTCCTCTTCATCAAAATTAGATTGTAATCTTTTAGCTTCTTCTTCATCGCTCCTGAGTTGATCTTTCTTACTCATTTTCTTTACAGGTTCAGGTTCTATCATTTTCCCTTTGCCTTTGTCCTGAACTTTTGCATGTGATGGTTGTTGTGAGGATCTCGTTATTGTAGGTGTACCTAACTCAGTAATAACAATTCCTTTCCTTGGAGTTAGAATTATATCAGTTGTTATTGTAGCAGCACTAACCTTTGTTGAAGCACTGGCAGCATTAACTGGTACATTTGGCTCTTATATAACATCCCCTTTTACCTTGGGTTTTACACTTTTCAAAGCTTCAAATGATTGAGCCAAAGTAACTTCATCAACAGTTAAATTCACATCTTTAGCAACAACTTTTTGTTCTGCAAACACCTCATCACCAGTCACAGTACCCACATCGTACATTTCTTTGTCAACATCATCTTGAACATTAACTAGGGTAATGTCTTCATCTACATCAATAGCATTAATCCTCCCCTGTTTGGATGCATCCTCACCCAAACTTTCTTCATCTCTAGAGGATTCTACCCTAGCACTCAAACCAACTTTGTATAGTCTCTTCAGCTTATGAGTTCTTGAACTTCTTTTTTTCTCAAGCTTCTTGACCCTCCATTTCAAACTAGCAATCTCATTAGCTTAAGTGGTCTTTGTCTTCTCTAAATCAATAACCGTATTTTGTAAAGTGGTACACAATTCCATCAATTCATTAAGTTTAAGTCTATCCTCATTACATTGAAGTATGTTACCTCTTACGAGTAGTGAATCATTGGAAAGTTTAGATACATTCTCAAACCTAGTTTGAGAAATAGTATCCCCTATGGTTTCTTGGCAGCTAGGACCACCACTTGAAGTAGTTCCTAGAGAACTAGATTCATTGGGTGTTGCCTTGGATCGGGTCTTAGTTATGTTACCACTGTCCTGCTCTGCTTCTAAGCTAAAAGAAGTAGTGGCAACCCTCACCAAACTGTCACCCAACTCCTTATTGACAGCCTCATTTGCAACATTTTCACTAGGATTACTAGGCTGAGGTACCTGAGTGTCCTTTCTTTTAGGCTCCTAGGTTTTTGTGTCTTTTGTAGTTGAGTAGATGGTTGAATATTGGTGGGTATGTGATAGGGATCAGTTGGATTTGCTGAACCTTCACCTATTTGTGATTGGTGTTGCACAACCATTGTTGGAAATAAAGGTGTTGCTCTACCAGAAAAACCTTTGCCCACCCTTCTTATATTTCCAAATATCTTTTTAGTGTGAGAGGGTGCAATATAAATTCTCTTATGAGTTGGCAGCCCATCAAGTTGTTGATTCAAAAACACTTGTACAAACCTTAGATACATCAAAAACTTCCCAGACAAATTATCCAAGTTTTTAACCATACTTTCAAAAATGTATTTTAAAATTTTGAATTTTTTATTTGTTGCTAAGCAGATAATAGCATATGCCATAGTGCTACGAAACTCATTCCATGTAGTAGTCTTTGGACTTAGACATTGTAGAATAGTATGAATCAGAAATTTCCATTGTGGATAGAAAAGTGAGTTTTTTATGAAAATCTTCTCATACCCCATCCTTGTAAGTTGTTTAAAAATGGTAGAGTTTGGTAAACAATCAATACCTTCCTCATCTTTTAGTTTAAGATCTCTTCTCACAGATGCTTCAGAGATTAATTATCTTCTTGCCATCTACTAGGGCGCATGGCAATTGTACTTCACCATTGATGTTTTGGACCACGCCAGTAGACACAGTATTGTTCATGCAAAGAGATATTATATAGTGCGGGATTAACGTTTAATGCATATTTCTATAGGTTGTGCATTCAAAAAAATCCATATTTGTTCCAAACCATCACCTTTCTGCGGGTTTAGAACAAAAAATGCGACCTGTTATGAGTATCCGCCAAACTTTAGGGTCGTAAATTGTGTGTTGGGTTTTGATGATGGATGATAAAACTGAGTTAGGGTTTGTGAGTAAGAGTTTACGAAAGTATGATGAAATCGATTAAATGGTACTGATTGAAACCATTAATCAAAAGTATTTATGAAAAATACCTCCATTTGCATTACTTTCACAAGCAGTAAGTAATCAGCAGTAGTAAGTATTGCCCGAGCATGCATTTTAACTTTCACTTGCCGTTAGTAAGTTATGCCTAGCAGCATTAACTTTCACCCTTGAGTAGTAAGTTATTGTCTTAGCAGTATTAACTTTGATGGTCACCCAGGGGTTAGCTTTCATTTCCATTCTAACAACTTTTCCATCATAATTTAACACTTTTATTTGCTTATCATGCAAATGTTAGTTCTTAAAAACAGAAAAACATTAAGCCATAGCTAATTTTTCACCATTTATCACAATATTAATTATACCTCAACAGTATAAGTATAACTAACAGTGGTAAACTCTACAATATTAAGTATAAACCAGCAGAGTACTATTAATTACTCACAGCAGAAGCTGTTAATACATGAATAACTATACTAAATTCATACACAACTTTACAAAACATAAAGAGATAAAAGAATTTAAAGATTATATTCCAATATAAAATCAAAATTATTGAAATCTAATACATCAAAGCTTTTGTAAGCAAATCTGCACATCTTGCAGTATGGATTTTGGGACCATTTGAATCAATTTCTTTTCATTGCCAATCTCTATTAATTGATGTTGATTCTATTTGCTTGATTTTTGAATGAAAAACATGATTTTTATTATTGCAAATAGTACTGTTATTGTCAATAAAAGATCTTGGTATGCATAAATTATTATACCATATCAAGTCGTTGATTCTAAATCCAAAGCCTTGTCCACAGCAACTTGAAGCAGCCATATTACTCAGTTTTATTATGGAATTTGCAACCACTGTCTATTTCTTGCACTCCAGATTTTAATCTACATCTAAGAATTGACAACACTCCTATGGTTTAGACATCTTATCAAGCTTGCCCAACATAATCACTAATCAGTGTATGACTACCAAATCTAATGGAGTATCTTTTAGTACCAAAGGCCCAATTTTAGTTGACCTTTTAAGTACTTAAAAATCCTTTTCACAGCATGAAGATGTGAAACCTTTAGATTAACTTGGTATCTAGCATAGGCACACATTGCAAACATGATTGTCAAGTCTTGAAGATGTAAGATACATCAATGAACCAATCATTGACCTATACATATGAACATCTATTCTTACCATCTTTAATATTTGAGCAGAGGCTTTTAAGTATCCATTGGTGTGCTTACAGTCTTGGACTTCTGTAAACCCAAATTTCATTAAATTCTTCAACATATTTATCTTGACTACTAAATATGCCATCTCTTTCTTCTGCTTACTTGTATTCCCCAAGGAATAATGTAAGTTTCTCCCATTGATCTCATTTGAATATTTCTCATGCATCAACTTCTCAAATATTTATAGCATGATAGCTCCTTACTTTACGTTGAACCAATAGATGATATCATCCACATACACTTGGATCAGCTAAATATCCTTTGTGCACTCTTGCATGTATAAGGTATTGTTCATATTTTCCCTCCTTTTGAAACCATTGTCCAAACAGATATGTTGACAAGGATTCATTACCAATAGCTTCTAGGAGCTTGATGTAGTCCATATAGTGCTTTTTTTAACCTTGTATACTCTATCAGGAAAGTCTGGATCTTCAAATCCGTTGGTGGTTGACATCTAAACCACCTCTTCTCCAATTTCCCATTAGAGAAAATCACTTTTTTACATCCATTTGATACACACAAAATATTTATTGAAGATAAGCTATAAATAATAGCCTAATTGCTTTCAATTCTTGCATCAGGGGCAAAGACATCATCATAGGCAATCCCTTTTTCTTTGTGTGTACCATTGTGCAAACCCAATCTTGCTTTATTTTATCACAATTCTGCTTTTATCCTTTTTATTCCAGAAGCCCCCATTTAGAGCATTTTAGCCCTGTTTCCATTTTGTGTAAATCCACTTAAAGTTAACACTTCGTGTAACTTGAATTGTAGAAAGCTCTTCCTGTATAACCTCTATCCAGCTTGGTATCCTCAATGCATTATGAATTACTCTTTTAGGTTCTTTCTGTGATAAAAGCAAAGCAAACAAGCAGTTTGGAAGGTCTTTTGGTTTGTTCTTTGTTGAATAGTACTATATAAAACCCATGTTCCTCCAATTTCTTTGACATCTTTCTTGTTTGTGTAGCTGATTGCAAATCTCCAATCACTTGATCAAGAGGATTATCTTTATGAATTCTTGTAGTTGGAATATGACTGACTTGGATTGTTGTATATAATTGTTCATGTCAGCCTCTGCACCATCATCTTCATCATCTCTTGAGAAGTCAAATATGCTAACATCTTCCAAAGCAGGCATATTTGGATCAAATGGAAGTTCAATGCTTGTTTTTCCACCAACAGCATTAACCACATTTGTTGCTATAAGTAGCATTAACATTGTTAGTGCTGTTAACATTATCCTCCTTCTCTTGATCTTTACATTCACTATCTTTTCTTGGATCTTCATCAACCTTTTTTCCATTATCACATGAAGGTTTGAATCCATCATCATGAGAACTCTTTGATTTTTGGGAAAATGTTAGATCATCAGTCCATAATGGTAGCAAAATGTAATCTTTGACAGGTTCTGTCTCCTTTCTGGCTTGACCTGCATTATCACTTGCTTTTGTACCTATAAAACCATTAGACCGTGATTGTACTGTAATAATTGGGTCTAACTAATTCATTGTTCTTGTTTGTGTATCAATTTCAAATAGTTAATCTGGGTCCACTACATACAACATTAGGTGTTTCTCAATAAACTAATATGCAAGTTTTCTTCCACTAGTCTTGTTCTACTATTGGAATACTCTAATGGCTTTACTATTTAAAGAGTATTCCAACAAAGAAACTTCCTCAGCTTACCATTCTAATTTGTAAGTGATCTATGGTATTAAGCATAGTAACAGGACACCTCCGAATGGTCTCTTATAAAACTTAAATTGGTTGTTATTCCATTAAAGGAGTTCATATGGGGTTCTTGTTATGTGGCTTAACTATTAACAACTCTTTTTTGCACATAGTAAAGTGTATTAAAACTGTCTTCTGCCAAAAAAGTAGGTGGCAACTTAGAAAATCACTAGCATAGTCGGAGCAGCCTCAATTAGTTGTCCTGTTCCTTCCTTCTCAGCAATTATTTGTTTGAGGAGTTCTAGCTATACTAAATTGTCTCAAAATACCCTTCATCTCACAAAACTGATTCATTTCTCTATTTTTGAACTCAGTCCCATTATCACATTAATCACCCTTAACCTGTGTCTACTAGATTTTTTATACCAGTATAAAGGAGCTTAAGAATGCACTAGTTATCCTTATTAGCTAGAAAGAAAAACCATGTATCCTATGTAATCATTTGTGGGGAAACAATAGGCAATACATTTTCTTCATAAGGCTTTTTACAAATGTTGGACCAAACAAGTCCATATGCAACAAATGTAAAGGAAGACTGATTGAGTTCTCTGTTTTGGACTTACAAGAGGCTCTGTGCTGCTTTCCCTTTTGACAAGCAACACAGGTTTGATCATTTTCAAAAAGTTTGGAAGGTAAACCTCTTACAAGATTTCCCTTAACCAATTTATTCATGGTTTTAAAATTTAAGTGACCTAGCCTTCTATGCCAAAGTTTAGATTCATCAGATGTGGCTTTTGCAAAAAGGCAAGTTAAACCTCCTTTAGGAACTATGTTCTTTAAATCAACACTATACATATTGTTCTTTCTAGGAACTCTAAGTAAAACTTAACTTTCATCAATTAACTTAAAGTTTAGAGATAAAACAATACATTCAGTGTCATTAAAAAGAACACTATTCTTTTTATCACACATTTGTGAGACACTAAAGAGATTAAACTTTAACTCTCTCACAAAATACACATTTTCAAAATCTAGATTACCAGTTTTAATGGTACATTTTCTTGTGATTTCCCCTCCTTTAGGGTTCCCTCCAAAAGCAACATATCCTCTATCTATCTCTACATAGTCTGTAAGATAGGACATTTTTCCTGTCATGTACCTTTAGCATACACTATCAATCATCCTTGATCCTGTAAATCCATTTGTGGATTGCCCTGCACATTAGATAAGAAAATCAGTTTCTTTTAGGGACCCAAGCTATCACTGACTTGGATCTGCCTTGTGCATCAATATAATCAAACTTTTTTAAGGTGATTGATGCACTGTTGTGTTTAGAAATATGGTCTAAAACTTTATGCTTTGGTTTAAAACCACAAGCTAAGGCCTTTAACGTGCATTAAAATCTATTTTCCTTAACATATTAATACTGCTTTTGATCCTAGCCTATTAATTTTTTACCACTAACAGTTATTAACCCTTTGCATCAATATTATATTTTTAATGTTTGTGTTCTTATAAATGGGCCTCTTAGCAGTTGAATGTGATGTTTTAGAAAGATATGACATTGGTCTAGCAGCATTCACTATTGTTTTTGAGTGAGCAACATTAACTTATCTAGCAGTATTAACTGATACTAAACCAGACTTCATTAGTACTGCTCTTGGAACTAAGTTCTTTTTAGCATAAGGGTGAGTCTTTTAGCAAAGTCTTGATGATTCACCCTTTGAGCATTGTTCTAAATAGGTTTTTACCATCCTTTGATTTTGAAACTATTTTTGATGGTAATTGCAATCAACTTGCAAATGATCAAAGCTTCCACACACATAATATGCCTTATTAAACATCTTAAAATTACTTCCTAGTTTTTAAGACATCATATTGTTCCCAATTCTTTGATTTGCCTCTTTGGATGTAAGGTTTTACTATGTTGCTCAACTTGTATAACAGTTTTCTAGTATGTTTTTTTTGTTTGTTTAGTTTTGACAAACTCTTTCTTAACTGTTCTAGGCCTAACTGTTTTCTTTTTCAATTTTAGGGTGAGAACATCATTCTTCTCATTCATCTTGAACACCTATTCTTCAATTAATTGGGGGCTTCATCATGCTTCCTAACTACTTAGGCGTGGTGCTTTTTCATCAGACTTTCTTATTCTTAACTACAGTTTTTATTAACAAACTCATTCTAAACAGTAAAAGACAAATCAGGTGTTGGAGGCATGAAATTTCTATGTAGAGAGGTGGACCTGCATTATATTTTCATAGCCTAATCTTTCTTACAATTGTCAACTATCTGACTTCTTGAGTTGTTTAAATTTTAGATGCATTTTCAAATGTATTACATTAAATTGAAATGCTATCTTTTTCTTTTGAATTTTGTCAATGCTTTTTCTAAGCTCTCTATAGTTATTCTCCTACTTATAACCTATTTTAAATATTAATATTTTCTACATAACAGATCATTTTTTTATAAAATTCAAGTTTTTCTTCCACTGATTCTAAACCTGTTTTATAACCTAAAACATTAAACTATATTTCTCTAAATCTCTTAATAGTTGATATTTTGAGATTTAGTAATTTAACAGTTTTCATACAAGATTTTTAACAATTTGAATCATTGGTTACCTCTGAGTCAGAACTTTAAGATGAGTAAGCTGATCAACTTCCAATCACATATCCAACCCAAAGACATCACATGTACCATAGCTGTGGAAAGTAGATGTTTCCACAGCAACTCCTTCTTTGATTTCTCCTTGTTTGTTGTTCTTGATTTCTTGGAGGCTCTGCATCTAGCAAAATGTCATCCTCTTCTGGCAGTTAGTTGTAGACTCACTTTGGACTTATCAAAACCAATAGTCTTATTGCCATTAACAGTAAGCTTCCTTCCTGTATTCTTTAAAAACCTTCTAGCCCTCATAGTCAACATGGCCATTTGCCATCTTAAAATCCATCTCTTCTATGTCATCAGGATGGATTTGTTGCAAGTCCTCATGTGCAAGTTGAGGACTATTTGGTTGACTAGCAAAGAATGAACAAATAACAGCATCACTCAAGTTATCAATATTTGTAGAGTAAGCAGTATTAACTTGAGTGCTAGCAGAGTAGTAATTGTAATCATGAGCAGCATTAACTGCTTCATTAGAGCTGCTAGTGTTGTTATTTGAAGAGGACACAAAAGCCATGTTTTGTGTGCTTGAACTTGAGCTAGACATCCTTTTGACTTCTGGTTCATACACCTTGAGGTTGTTATAGAGATCATCCATGCTCATTGTTTCTAACTCAGCTTTATTCCTCCACATAACAGCATGGTAGGCTCCACTCAGTGTCAAGTTCTTAATAAACTTTGATTAAACAACTTCTTGTGAAAGCTTTTCATCTAAAAGCTCCAACTGACTCACAAGCTTTTAAAGCCTATCAAAGGTTTGATCACAGCATCTTAAGTTGCGAGCAGGTAAGTTTTCATATTGCTGCTTTAAGAGATTTCTTTGAGTCTTCTTAGTAGCTACATTCCTACCAAATCTCTTTTCTACAGCTTCTAGCAACAGCTTAGCATCCTTTATAGAGTTAAACTTTAACTGATGTTCATTGGGAATGCCCATCATTAAAGTACTTCTAGCCTTCACTTCTAATCTTCTCTAAGCCTTATCTTCAGCAGATGTAATAGGCATCACTTTTTCAACACCTTCCACAACTACTGTTTTTGGCAAGGTTGCACCATTATCTATGACTTCCCATAGTGCATAGTCTATCATATGGATGTATTGTTCAATCCTCATCCTCCATAACTCAAAACTCACCCCTCGTCATGAGCATGGGAACCTTTGGATGCAGCCACCATGTGGTGTAGAGGTAGGAATTGGATCCGTTATTTCTAGCAAAGTTTATTTTCAAGCAACAAAGCTCTGATACCACTTGTTGGATCCACTTTAATAGATCAAATTCCTTAAGCTTGTATAAGGATTAGTTATATTAGATAAATCTAACACAACTATAGTAGAAACTTTGTTTGAATGTATTAAAGATTATGCAGAATCTAATCTTTAATATTAAGAAGAATTATCAATTGAACACAGTAAATTATATGAACAGATTTAATTCAACGATTAAAAGCTCCAATATTATTAATAATATGAATACTCTCAAAGTATTAGGGTTACAAAGACCTTGAAGCTATGATAATTCTATGAATGACTCATATCAAACTCTATGCACTATAACCTCCTTTTATACTCAAAGGAGTCCTAAACGGCTTACAATACTTTCCTAAGAATATCAAATCTTTTAAACAAATAAGTTATACATATCTTTTACATAAATAAACTCATATAAATCAATAAGCCTCGTATAACTACTCAGCAGTACTAACTTCTTCACTGGCAGCATTAACTCCTTCAGCAGCATTTAAAACTTTGTAATAAACCAGTAGTAATCTTTTGTTACTAGCAGTAGTAACTACTTTAGCACCGTTACATGAGTTATGTAGTATCAAAACTCGCGAGGTGCCGGTTTGCCAAATAAAAAGATACAAGATGATCAAATATTCGTTCAAATATGAAGAAGAATATGTTGCTGTAAAAGAAGACGAATACGACGATCTTACAATCACAAGTGAAGAGGCGTGCCAAGCTTACTAGGAAATCTTTCGGATGATGGACGAAGGATGGATGGTTACGCGCACCGAGACCTTGGAAGCAAAGAAATATTGACGAATATTAGTAGATAATTTACAAATCTGGAGATCTTAAAGTGTTGGAGTCTTGAAACATCAAGGCGGCTGTTCAACACACATTCTTGCTCAAATAAACTCAACATCGAGAATCTACCGAGCAAATATCAGGGGAGTTTCTCATTCTAATTCTTTTTAATTCCCGTATTTAATGTTTTATATATACAACAAGGACGTTGTATAATTCAAGTGGGGGGATGGAATTAGAATGTATACTTGTCCTAATTTCACACTAAAATGCTTAAATTATGTTAAAATTTAAAAAAAATTCAAGCATACTTTTGTGAAATTACTTGATAGATAACCCGTACACAATAACCCTTGCTAGATATTGTGAGGATTTAACCTTATTCGTTTCCAAATGTTTACCCAAATTCCACAAAAATATGAATGTGCCGGTGATGTAGTAGACTTTAAAACTTGGCTTGGTAAATCTATTCAAGATCGCAATAATGAGTACTATGGATTTAGATGGAGTAACTTGTTTAAATTGGTAAATTTTAAGATTACACCCAAATTACCTTTACATGTTGCTTATTAACTAACTACACTGGTTAGTTAACCCCCATATAAACCCTTTGTTTACTCTCATTTTAAGAGTAAGATACTCCTAGAACAACTCGTAGAGCCAATCCTTTAGGAACTACACCAATTATTTGTTTTATTACACCTTTATACCTTAGCCTACCATGTTAGATTAAGTTTATTTTACAGTTTCTAGTTGCTTAAAGTGTAAAGTTTATATTTCCTAAGGCTTGTGTCTATTTTAGTACGGTTGGAATAAATTTGCACATTGCAAATGGGAAGGTATATTATAGTCAAAACTCATGTATTTGTACTACCATAACAATTAATGGTACGTCCGAAGAACGAAGAATTACCGAAGGAATTATCCGGAATTATTATGATCGTGAAGATGGTAAGACTAAATCGAGTTTGGTAGTATAGTGTTAGCAAAAGAAAATAGAGCAACAAAAAAGAGAAGGAAAGTTTGAAGATAATCGTTTGCAGATACGATGGAATTCACGGAAGGATCGATTATTTATACAATTCGTACGATGTAGGGTATTGTAAAAGTGGAAAGATATCGCACTTGTCTTGTAAAGTATGTAAAGTATGGGATGAATGAGAAGTTGACCGTTACGGGAACGCCAACATAGGTTGTTGTTTTTGTATGATCAAGACATTGTAAATAGTCGGTGTCGTTGATTGGTAATGGTCAGGAAAGTGTCTGGAAGCTTATATTTTGACTTTTAATCTATTTGTTTTGTAATTTTTATTTAACAACAATTTATTTCCCTTTCCTAATCATTAACCATGGGTTTTACGCGAATGAGGATGTGTACGAGCGTGCATGTCTATTCCGTCGTACGGCCATGTATGCTGTATAGTGCCTTGTTGTTTCATTATATTGCGTGGAACGTTCGCAGAGCTCACCTATCTTACTCTATCTTCCTACTCTTTTAGCTTTTGAGGTGGGCGTGAGCAGTCATCATGTGTCTATCCCGTCGATACGGTTGGTGTATGTGTGGTCTTGTCGCCCTCTGGATCTTAAAATTAGCTACAGATTAGTTAGAGTACATCATACCCTAAGGCCTTCTATCATTCAAAACCATATTTACCTTTATAACTTGTTACTCCTTCGATTTAGCGGTTGGAGATGTGTGATCCTTGCACGCTTATGATTAGAAATACCTGTCACGACCGAGCAATTGAGCGAATTAGTGACATGTTTCCACCTAGATTAGTAGAGTGATTGAATGTTTATCTTTCTATTTCATGAGGCGTTTAGTTTTGTACTTGTAATAGATCAAAGAATTGCTTTTAAACGGAAAATTCCTTAGGATCCATTTTTTCTAGTCTAAAAGGTACTTGAGGACAAGTCGGATTCCCGTGGAGGGCTATTTGATGACATCACATACGTCTATTTTTCATAGCATCATTTATTCCATGTATTTAATCATTTTGTTAATATTGCATAGGAATTGTTACTTAATATTTTTATTTGAGAATTGTAGTTAATTAAGAGTACTTGGTAAATATTAGCAAGTCGGCGCATTTGGAGCATTTGATGACAAGATATTGTGACTATATACTATTCTGACTACCCAATACGCTGTATCCATCACGGAAGATCGATTATCCGTGCTGCAGTCACCAAAGCACAAGGAAACACGCTCGAATACACTGTATCCAGAGAAGACCATACGCCGTATTCAGCTATAGTATGTGAATATTCTGAAAGATATTCACCCGTGGTCCCTACTCCAAGAACTTACTACGTGTATTCAAATCCTTGATACGCCGTATCGGAACCGACTTTAGACCCTATAACTACAAAACTCAAAAAATGAAGAGTTTAAGTGTGCTATAATCATATTCTCGATAACCTAAGACCACAAAAGTCGATTTTCAGGAGAAAAGGGAACCAGAAGATCTTGCAACGCATGCCATCCATAGAAGCCAAGTGTATTTCTTATACTTTTGTGATCATCAATTTTTGGTATCATTCGTTAACCTCGGTTAGTTTACCATGGCTTAACATCAATTATCTTGTATTTATTATGATGTTTGATTGGCTCATACCTTCGGGTATTAGCCATTATTTATGAAGATCATGAATGTTTGGTTTTGTTTATATTCGATTGCTTAATTGTAGCGGTGTGATGCGTGTTTAGGTTTAGCAATTTATACTTGTTTGCATGGTTTTGTATGCGAAACCTAATCATTCAACTGGATCTAGTGATACGGACCAAGTAATCTAGATGTTGGGATAGCTCTCCATATAGTAGTTTATACATCTAGAATCATAGGATCACAAGTATTGTCCTTCTAAAATCGTGCTAAGGATACGCTTCTGGCTTAACTAGTTAACGGAAATTGCCTTGTGTTTATTAAACATGTTGACTAGTAGGTGAATCTAGATAATTCAACAAATAATATTCTGGTTCCATTGGATAGTTAGAAAAGTGGACTACTAGTGTATAAATTTCCATTAAGCATTAAGTGGGTAAAGTCTCTATGAGCTAGGGTTTAACAAGATCACCATTGCTTTAATCCCTAAGATAGATTATAATCAGCAAATAAGGATGCTTTATGCGGATGCTTTAATTGTGACAGAATTAATGTGTCTAGGTCTTAGGATGAAGTCCCGCCTAAGTCTAAGAATGATATGCCTCTTTGAGATAAGTAATCATTGCACTGAATAAACAAACCAACGTTCTAATCGGATTAATGATGGCTAATACAGTTTTCTATCATAAGGCTCGATCGCTCTTTTATCTTCTGTTAATTTGCTTGTGTGGGTTAAAGTGTCTTGAATTGATTGTAGTCACCAAACAAACCCGTGCCAGTCTCTCAGGCTGAAACCCTTTTTTTTACCTGTTAGAATTAGGATTAGAACTAACATAGGATTAGCATAGGTTTGACTTAGATTAGGATTAACTTAGATAGATAACCAAAATATAAATAAATTGAGAGATTTAACCTCGCTTCAAGTGTTCGACACCCTACTTACCACGAATCTACCACCGACTGGGTACACTGCCCGTTAAAGTGTTTTTTGGTTAAGTCGGCAAAATATAAATTTAAAACTTGAACTATCATAAATAAACACCACACAACGACACATCACTACTCTAAACTATCAGGCTCGCAACCCATACTTACTGATGCTACTCAGTTTAGTGTTATACAAAAACTCTAACCAATCTCATATCATCTACCACTCCCTACGGTCCCTCTCCTGCTCTAAAGCAGTAACACGACCTCTCATCTCCTGTAACTCACGCTGCAAGGCGGCCTGCTGCACTAACATGTCATGAATCAGTCTATGGTCATCATACCCTGCCCATGACATATCTGCCATCCGGGTGTCAACATGCCCTGCCCTTGCCTCCAATGCCAACACATGTCACACCCCCAAACAGGGCCTAGATGGAATATTTGTCCGGAGGTGTGACTTCACTGAATATCTCAAGTACAAAGCATAAAGAACGACCTTTAAGGGTACGTTTGAAAATAAATACCATTGCAAAAGATAAAATTATTATAAGTTTTATATCATCTAAAAAGGTTTAAATAGAAACATGCGGAAGCTTTAATAAAGTTTAAAATCGTTAACGGTATTTAAACATAATATAAATCTGGTGACTGGTCCAACCAAGAACTTTACCTAAATCAAGCAACGACTTCCACTCTAAGCACCTGAGAAAAACATGCTTAAAACAGTCAACATAAATTTGAGTGAATTCATAGGTTTAATTTAAGGTAACAGTGGACCATAAGATTTTACAGGCATGCGACAGTTATAACAGATATAACTTCACATAAAAGGTATTTATTTACGTTGCACTAAGCTCATGACACTGATGCTAATTATGAGACACAACTTTCATATAGCTATAAGTTACATTGCCCTAGAGGAAATCCGACCTAAGACTTCCTATCCGAAAATAGACATGACATATATCCGTTTAATCGGGAGACCCGAGGGTAGTAAGTGCGATTTACCCGGATAGGAATAATTAGTCCCAATAGATCTATTTATTCACTCGCGCTTACTTAACCAATCCGAGATCGGTTAGAGGTAACTAATGGTTCATGATAGTTTTGGGCAATAAGAGGTCTAGCGCTACTTAGGCAACACGTAAACAGGAAAAATTCTCACGAAAGTACTTGTGTCCGATTTAAAAAACAAGCAATGTTTTTCACTCCAAAGTTATAAAACATTTATTCAAAACGAGTAAAAGTACGGGGCTATGAACTCACCATGAGTTGGTGATGTGATAGGGTAAACGTCTAGAAATATGATCACGCGGAAACAAACAACGGTACACGAATGCAACCTAAGAGAATATAGGTTTCGTCTTAGAATCGGAATGACAGGAAAAATGCGGATGATGCATCAAAGTTTACTTAAAATACTTTGTTAATAAAACGATGGTGATCGTAATGTGGTTGTTAGTATATAGTAATATTATATATATATAACTAAATATTTATATTTATGTAATATATGTTTATATTTATCGCATTGTTCGGCTCTTTACCAAATAAACCCAAATATTGATTTAAAACCTTTTGAAAATGATGATTTTATATCGTTAATTTATCCATTTCCCGATAGGTCACCCATGCTAGTGCTTCCCTCGCACGAGCACGCTTAACTGTCGGTTCTTAAATTAAATACGTAGGTAAAAAAACGTAAATAAGTATTTTAATTTATTTTCATGGTTAATTATATGTTATTTATCATTTCTAAATAATATGTTTTTCGAAAAAATCTTATAAAAATATATTTTCAGAATTTAGCGTAAGTATATAATTTTTTTAAAATTTCGGCATGACCTCGTTCGTGTTTACACGCTTTCCAAAGTTATAGACTTTAATCAAAACTCATTTTTAATTTACATTTTACCAATTCGATCAATCAAAATCCTTTACAACTAGCCCTATACGCAAAAAGGTATTTAATAAGTCCTTGGTCCATCAATAAGCAATCATAAGCTCTTAATAAGCCAAAACAACATAAGCCGAACCCAAAGCTTATGGATAAGCTCGTGGTTCGTGAGCCTCTCGTATGGGACGTGGCTTAAAAGCCCATTAAGTCTTACTTGGGCTTATTTGTTAAGCCAAATAAGCTTAATGCTTTGTCCTTTAAAAAATAAGCTAAAAATAAGCCAAATAAAATATAAGCTAAGTCAAATAAGCTCGAACAATATTTCTTTGTGGATTCCCCTTATTGGTGGAACTAAAACCATGAGCCCAATAAGCTCGATAAGATCAAATAAGCTTTCCCAAGAGCTTATTTAAATAACAACAAAATAAGCCGTAGTTTAACATTTTTTATTCTTCGAAATAACCACGATCACAAAACTATGATTTCCTTACACTTGTTTATTTTTATTTCGAATATATTGCAACCTATTAAGGTTTACGTAGTTTAAATATATAAACTTTTACAAAACGTTTGTACAAATTGTTTATATGGATGATGAAGAACATAAAAGTACAAGTTTTATGAAAATTTAGTGACTTATAATGAATGAATGGTTTAGAAGGAAGATTAAGACTAAACAACCCAACCGTTTGTTTATAAGTATACCCGAATTAATCAAACAATCAACAAATCTTCAAAGTCTTGATCAAAGGTGAAATTTTAGAAGATTAATATTATGTTGTATATATTTTAGTGGGTTTTAAGAGAACAAAGAGCAAAGGAATACTCATGATATATTTGTGTGTAAATAATGAAGGAAAATGAATGAGATGAATGTAGTATATAAGAAAAAAAATTTCACACACCAAGAGTGTGTGTGATGGTTGTGCCATTCGAACCAAGCCAAGACACAAGGGGGACCAATTTGATCCACCAATGGCCTCCTCTAGTACTAGTACTTGTCTTACACATATGTTAGGATGTTGGTGCATGCCTAAAATTTAAAAATGGCAACCCATGCCATGCAGTTGGTGTATACGTTTATGGTAAACCAAAGGGACCATTGGCTCTCCACATCAAATTTAGTGGGTTTGGGATGAATTAATTTGCATGGTTCTTAACTTGCACATATTTATCAAGTAAAACACGTAACTCGCGAATAACGAAAACGTGTAACGGTATCACGAAAAATTATGAAATTTTAGATATTGCCTTAAAATGCTAAAACATAGATATTGTCAAAATACTACAACGTTTGGTAACCCGGTTCACTCCCGATGACGTTTCTCAGATAAATGCGGGACAACTTCCCGGTTAAATGTAAAAATTAAACAAAACGTTAAAAATTCAAATTATCAAACTGAAACGGCAAAAATATTGATCGGAAATTTGCGGGGTGTCGCATCCTTTCCCCGTTAAAAGAGCTTTATCCTCAAAGCTTAAGACGTAACATTCGACGAAGGTTCAAGATTAGCAAAAAGATGCGGGTACTTTTTCTGCATTTGGTCTTCACGCTCCCACGTAAACTCAGGACCTCTCCTAGAGTTCCAATGTACCTAGACAATCAGAATACGACTCTACTTCAGACGCTTGACCTCATGGTCCATGACCTCAACAGGTTCTTCAATGAAGTAGTGTTTTTCGTCGATTTGGATTTCATCCAACGGTATAGCAAGGGTCTCGTCAGCTAGGCACTTCTTCAAGTTCGAGACGTGAAACGTACTATGAACTCTACTCAACTGCTCTGGGAGTTCAAGTCGATAGGCGACAGTTCCAACTTTAGTGATAATCTTAAAAGGTCCAATGTAGCGGGGGGTTCAGCTTTTCCCGTTTGCCAAAACGTATCACTCCTTTCCAAGGAGATACTTTCAACATGATTTTGTCTCCTACTTGAATCTCGATGGGTTTTCGTCTTACGTCATCATAACTCTTTTGACGATCATGAGCGGCTTAGATGCGGCTCTTGATTTGGATGATTTTCTCAGTCGTCTCGTGGATGATCTCTGGGACAGTGAGCTGACTATCTCCAACTTCAGCCCAGCATATAGGTGATCGACACTTACGTCCATATAATGCCTCGATTGGAGCAACCTTAATGCTGGTGTGGTAATTGTTGTTGTACGAAAATTCTACCAATGGCAGGTGTCTATCCTAACTTTTTCCAAAGTCTAGTACACAGGCACGTAAAATGTCCTCCAGTGTTTGAATGGTCCTCTCACTTTGACCATCAGTTTGCGGGTCATAAGTTGTACTCATATCCAATTGAGTACCTAGAGCTTTATGGAGAGACTACCAAAAATGTGAAGTAAATCTGCCATCACGGTCAGAAATGATAGAAACTGGCACTCCATGCCTCGAGACTACTTCCTTCAAGTACTGTCTCGTCAACTTTTCAAATGAATCATCTTCTCTCATAGGTAGGAAATGAGCAGACTTGGTCAGACGATCTACGATTACCCAAATCGTGTCTTGACCAGTGGCCATCTTTGGCAGCTTGGTGACAAAATCCATTATTATGTTCTCCTATTTCCATTGGGGAATTTCCGGTTGAACCAACAGTCCAGATGGTTTCTGATATTTAGCCTTAACCTTAGCACATGTCAAACACTTACTGACATATGTGGTGATCTCTGCTTTCATGTTAGGCCACCAATACAACTTCTTCAAGTCCTGATACATCATATCCGATCCAGGGTGGATGGAATACTTTGACTTATGCGAATCATACATAATCAAGGCCCTCAACTCTCCAAAACACGGAATCCAACTTCGGTTATTCAAACATAACGTTCCGTCAGCACGAGGTTCTAGTTTGTTAATCATACCCTGCAGATATTCGTTCATGAAATTCTCCTCCTTCCTTGCCTTGGTTTGAGCATTCAGAATTTGCTTTGGAAGGTTTAATCGAATCGTCATCACTAAGGCCCAAACTCGTAGTGGCTTAATCCTTTCCTTTCGGCTCAAAGCATCGGCCACCACGTTTGCCTTTCCCGAATGGTAACGAATCTCATAGTCGTAGTCACTTAGCAACTCTAAACACCCTCGTTGTCTCATGTTCAACTCTTTCTGATCAACAATATGCTGCAAACTCTTGTGATCAGTGAACACAACGCACTTGGTGCCGTACAGATAGTGTCTTCACATCTTTAGGGCAAACACTACTGCTCCTAGTTCCAAATCATAGGTGGTATAGTTCTTCTCGTGAACCTTGAGTTGGCGTGATGCGTAAGCTATGACTTTCTCCTTCTGCATCAATATTGCGCCCAACCCTTTGTGCGAAGCATCGCAGTAAACCACAAAGTTCTCACTTCCTTCGGGTAAAGCCAAAATTGGTGCACTACACAACTTTTGCTTCAGCGTCTGAAAAGCAGTTTCTTCCTTTTCTCCCCAGTCAAACTTCACACTCTTCTGAGTTAACTTCGTCATAGGTCTAGCGATCTTTGAGAAACCTTCGATAAATCTTCGGTAATAACCAGCCAAACCTAGGAATTGACGAGTCTCGGTTGGAGTCTTGGGTGACGCCCAATCCTTGATTGACTCAATCTTAGCAGGATCATCGTGAACGCCTTCACTATCAATCACGTGACCAAGAAACTATACTTTTGAAAGCCAAATTCGCACTTTGAAAACTTGGCGTACAATGCCTCTTTCTTAAGCAATCTCAATATTAGCTTAAGGTGTTCTTTATGTTCTTTTCTGCTCTTGGAGTAAATCAAAATATCATCGATGAATACGATCACGAACTTGTCTAGATAATGTTTGCATACCTGATTCATCAAATCCATGAATACCGTCGATGCGTTAGTCTAACCAAATGGCATTACTTGGAACTCGTAGTGCCCATAGCGGGTCCTAAATGCTGTCTTTGGAATGTCCTCCTCCCGAACTCTGAGTTGGTGATAACCGGATCTCAGGTCAATCTTAGAGTAGACTCTTGATCCTTGAAGTTGATCAAACAGATCGTCGATTCTAGGAAGTGGGTATCGGTTCTTCACAGTAAGTTTGTTTAGTTTACGGTAGTCGATACACATCCTAAAAGATCCATCTTTCTTTTTGACAAACAAGACCGGAGCTCCTTAGGGTGAGGAACTGGGTCTTATGAATCCCTTGTCAGAAAGTTCTTGCAACTGGGCGGATAACTCTTGCATTTCAGATGGGGCTAATCGATATGGGGCTCGTGCTACGGGTGCAGCACCAGGGACTAAGTCGATTTAAAATTCAACTTGTCGGGTAGGTGGTAGTCCTGGCAACTCTTCTGGAAAGACTTCCGGAAAATTCCGCACGATCGGCACGCCCTCAAGTCGTTTCTCTTCCGACTTGTCCCCTTCCTTCTTGGACATTACTTGCGCAAGATAGACTTGGCATCCCTTCTTAATGTACTTCTAGGTCTTCGTACATGATATGATATTCAACTTTGACTTACTTCTACCGTCAATATCATCGCTTTGAATTATCAGCACTTCAGCTCCATATGGAATGCGGACGACCTTCTCATCACAAACAATCACAGCGTGGTTCTTCGCCATCCAATCTATACCAATGATGACGTCGAAACTACCTAGTTCTACAAGCATTAGGTCGATGTCGAACAGATGACCTAGTAACCCTAATGTACATCCCCTAAGGATAATATTCGTTTTAGAAATTCTTCCATCAGCTAGTTCTACCGCATAACTAGTGTCTAAAGTGGATGGGGCAACATCAAGCAAAGCACTAAAGGTTGACGACACGAAACTCCTATCGGCACCCGAATCGAATAACATAGAAGCATAGTATTTATTGGAAGGAATGTACCCGTAACGACGTTGGAATCAGGGTTAGATCCTCCTCCATCGATGGCATATGCTCTTGCCGTAGCTTTGTTGTTACCCGTCTTATTTCTAGTCTTGTTTCCAACGCTGTTCCCATGATTCTGGTTTCTTAACTTTGGACAATCTCTCTTCACATGTCCCGGTCTCCCACACTTATAACAAATAACACCTTGCTGATTCCCAAGTGGGGCTCTTTGCGTGTTTGGAACAGCAGCTTCAGATCTGCAATCTCTCATCGGGTGACCAACTCTCTTACAGTTATTGCACTTCACGGTACATGGCCCTACATGGCGGTATCTGCACTTGTTGCAGAGTGGGTTAGGTCCACCATACCCTCTCCTCTTATTGTTCCCAGCCGTGTAAGCTCTAGCCACATTCTGCCCACTAACATTTTGCCTCTTAAATGGTGGTTGTTGTCCATGGTTATCCCTTGGGTTACTTTCCATCCTCCTCTTATTCTCAGCACTCCTTGCAACATAACCCTGGAGCTTCTTGCACATCAATTGGTTAGCAATGCGTATGGTATCTTGGAGTCTAGCTGGATTCGCAGCAATTACATTCCATTGTATGTTGTATAGTAAACCTCCAATAAACCTCTCCACTATGTCCTCTTCATCAAGGACCATTCTATTACACAACAAAATCAACTCCTAAAACCTTTGAGTATAAGCAGTCAAGTCGTTTCCTTTCATAGTCAGATTCCATAATTCAGTCTCCATCTTCTGGATTTCATTCCTCGGGCAGTACACTTCTGTCATCAACCTCATAAGTCCAGCCCAGTTCATGGCATATGCAGCATCAACACCAATTGTTCTCTTATG
>BQNB010009534.1:0-39490 GCA_026074375.1 Tanacetum coccineum | reverse complement strand
GATATCGGATAAAACAAGGAAAGACTCTATATTTTGAAAAACATGGTCATAGTCTAGGTTTTGAAAACGACCTAGTTCTCGATGACTTCAGCTCTGATACCATCTATATTACTAGGGAATATATGATTTTTAACAAATAATACATATTTTTAGGATTCCAAAATGATAAGAATCGTAATTTTTCAATTAATAACGAACGAGTTATGAATTTCGCAAGTTTTACGACAATTAAATCGATAAAAATATACCTAAGGTCTGATGTGAACAGTAATTTTTACTGTTCACCAGTAGGTCCGAAATTCGAAAATGTCGATTTATGATAACTCGTCTTGATACGAAAAGATGGACATAAGAAACGCGAGAATCGGGTTTAAAACGCGAAAGTTACGCCAGTTTTACTAAACGGAAATTATAAACGTTTTAACTTGTTAAGCACAATTTTTCCAAAACCATTAGTTGGTGATTGAGCTATATAGAATATTATGTGGTTATCAAAGTACTATATTACTAGGGAGTTTCATAATGAGGCCTCTTCGGATGGCGTATCGACGAGTTGTTGGATTTACGATTTAAAGTGTCCTAACTCCTCGAACGTCATGTCATGACCTCTTAAATTATGATAGCCCGAACGATAGTACGATGTAACAACTATAAGATTATATTCAAGTACTCGGTACTTATACGACCTATATTGGATTAGGTTGCCTTCGGATTCCTTCGTGACGCATTTTTCTATTGTGTTATACTTGTTGATTTCCATTCACTCAAGGTGAGTTTCATAGCCCCTATTTTACTTGTTTTAAACTGTTTTGGGGGAGAATACATGCTCGTTTACAAACTTGTATATTTTACTACAATACAATTACCTTTCAATACTTTGTGAGTTCATAGTCTCGCATTTCAATCTTTTCAATGTTTTATAAACCCGCGAGGGGAATACATGCTCGTTTTACTAAGTGAGGGAATATGTGCTCGTTTTACTAACAAACTTATTGATTTTGATATACATAAGTGTTACATGATTATTTTTACTAAGCTTGATTGTTTACTTACATGACTTGACGATTGTGAATACCTATACTTGAACAAGTGAATTTTAGGACATGATTGTTTTTACTTCGGACACAAGTGTTTTCAAAACTGTTATGTATGCTATTTCTGGATACATTATTGCCTAAGTACCTTCTCTGCCACTTAAGTCCCCTATTTATCATGAACCGTCAGTTTCTAGTGTCGCTCTGAGCGCGGGTGTTGTGGAGTTGATCTATCGGGATTCTATCGGATTGACCAAATTCCACCTTTCTTTGGGTCACAAGCTGACTTTATGGTGCATTGACATTTGAGATTACTTTCTGGATGTTGGCAGAACATCCTACTTTTAGGTGCATTCCAATCTATTGATTGAAGTACGTTAAGGTTTCGGCTTGTCATGAGCTGTGCAAATCAATAATTATATCATTAGTACTTTGATGAATGTGGTTCTCTTTGTCTACTTACTTGTTTTGGACTTCGGATATGTAATTAGTCCACCATTACGTCGATCTTGTGGCCACTTTTAAATACTTCTTGATTTACTGAATCACTACTTGGATTTCGGATGGATTTCGGAAATAACACTTTTAAATGTTGTAACGCTACTTTTCTTCTGAAATATTTCTTAAATTATTTAAATATTGCTTTTTACTTAAACCTATGAATTCACCAACATTATTGTTGACGTTTTAGCATGTATTTTCAGGTTACTATTTTGCTAGTGGAGCATTGGGAGATTCGAAGTGCGCGGATATATATATTTTTGAAGGCTTAATAACTTGAGTACAATTTGACAAACGTTTTGACAATGTTTTCTAATACATTATAAATGGAAAACCCTGTTGCAAACTCCGATCTTTTATTAAAATAGAATATGACTTTATTTAAACGTATCATTTTAAGGCTCGTTTTCCGTGACTTGTGTTTTGTGCCCTGAAGTAGCACCCCAATGTTACCATTCCGCTGCGTTGTCCTGAATTTTGGGGGTGTTACAAGAAACATGAAATGTTTTTATAATGTACACAAGTGGTTAAGTTTCATATTATTGAACGTAGTTGCCCTAAGTAGCGATAACTCTAGTTGAGCCCATTATCATGAACTGTCACGTTACTGGACTGTGAGCTGTGCGAAATGTGTATGAATAGATCTATTGGAGGATTGACATACCCGTTTCGCGTGATTAGCTTCCCACTGGGCAACCGAACGTATACCAGGTCAAATAGGTGTTGCGGTGTTAGAACATCATTAAAGGCAATGTAGGCCATTTTATATGGTATTCATTATATGCGAGCTTCAGTGTCATGTGCTAGGCAACGTAATTACATTTATTTGATGTATGCATCTGTTGCATTATCACATACATGGGGAAGGAAAATCTTGTGGTCCTACAATTATATTGATTTATCAAACCTATGAATTCACCAACATTATTGTTGATGTTTTAAAGCAATGTTTTTCAGGGGATCAGTAAGCACGAGGTGCAAGGGATACATTGGTGGTTTTGATTTGGATATCATGCATTAAAGATTTTGTCGCATTACATTTGGTATAACTGTTATGGGCTAGAAATCTTTGTATTTTGAACAAGTGGACAACGTGTGGGAAGCTTCGGCTTATGTAAACAAATACTTTGTTTAATTCCAATTGTTGGTCAGTTTTTTAAATGACTTTTTGGTCGTTCTATATATCTTGTGTTATTGATCTGAGAAGTAACACGCCCCGGACCCTTATTCCGCTGCGACCCAATTTGGGGGTGTTACAGATTGGTATCAAGAGCCAAGGTTATAGAGAACCAGGTCAAATGTTTTTGTTGGACTATAACCGTTTTCAAACATCGAATTCATACAAAGGGGTTTTACACGGGATACATATGTGCATACATTCATGCATACACTACTTGTTGCATTAGTTGGTTGGACTAGATGCATTCATAATTGATATACATGTTATGATATAAATGTATATTGCTATAAGAGTCTTATATAATATACTCATATAAGCCATTTCTGCTGGTCACAGTAGTCATGTCAGCTGATTCCGCAGTTACCTATACTTCTGTTCACTCTGAGGCACGATCATGGAGTATCCCATCTCCAAATACTGAGATCCTTCTTCGTATGGGAAGTAGGCAAGATAAATGCCGAGTGCTATAGCGGTCGCCATCGACAAGATCGTAATGATGTGCAACATTTTTGAGGATTGGATAAAAGAAAATATAAGTGAAAGATTAAGTGTTGTATGGAGGAAATGAGGAGAAAATTTTGTATTTAAAGGGAAAAAGTAACCGTATGGGGGGGTGGGGGTTTACTGTTATCCGGAGCCGTTGGGGGCATGTTTCCATAGTAAAATAAAAAACTAAAAAAAAAATAATTATATAATTATTAATTTTAATAATTATCTACACCTCTTCATCAACATTATTCCGGAAGAAATTATCCGCATCTTTTTTCTCTGAACCCGTACTTTCGTGCAATGTATCGCAACTCTGAGCCTTTGAGGACCAAGCTCATTTAGCGGAAGGACTGTAACAATCCGTATTTTTGATCAATGAACGACGTGATTAAATTCACTATTTATTTTTTTTCTCTCTCGTGCGCGTTTACTTTAAATTCATCACATAATTAAATCGCGTAAGCTAAAAAAAAAAAAACTTTCACTTAACGAATAAAATAGAGAAATATGATTTTTAATACAGCTATTTTGACATGATAGTGTTGGTTTGTTTTAAATAAAACTTTTGGCAAAACATTGTTAGACTCATTTATATAATTTTTATATGAGTTTTTAAATTTTAAAATATTATTTTACGTGACGATTGACCCACTAAACGATAACATTTTACCAACGATATAACATTATTTTATTTTTGTTGAAGTAATTCCACCTCTTTATTTTTTATTTTTATCGTTACGTAAAGTATATAAGTTTCGCGATAAAATTGCGTTAGGCACTCCCGGAACCACAAAAACTTTCCTCTACGCTTCAACAAATACCCACTTTTTATAACCCATTACTCAAAATATACATAAATTATATCATGTACATCTTTGTAATTTCCGAAAAATCTTGTATAATATACAAGATCTATACATGAAAAATGAGTTTAGATTTCATTTTTGGGTCCAACCTACACCATACTTCAGGGTAAGCAACACCTTTACCTTCATTATGGCAAGACCATGCTCACCATACACTGACCTTTTCCCTTTTTCTAATCCATTATCTATCTTCGTTCTTAGTTTTTTTCCACATACTTTAACCTTTTCAATCTTCGAACTTTTTTACTTTTTTTTCATCGCTTTATATAGTAAGGTGGAGTGAAGGTCTGCCTTATGTTGTTAGTGGTATATTCGATTCCTATAAATTGTACACTGTCTTATGAATTCGTACACAATCACTTGATATAATGTGTAAGATGTTTCTTGATAAGATGTTTTAGGTGCACTACTCTCAGCATGGCATGTTTTTCTTCCTGTTTTCTGACATAGTTGTTTTTTGCGGTTCAAGTGATGTATAGTTATGAGGACTTATCGAGGCATGCATCATTGTGGGTGAACAATAGTGTTATGGTTTTTCTGAGATTGTGATGTGAGAGTGACTTGTATAATAAGATGAGTGATTGTTTAAAGAACATTGGCGAAAATGAAAGCCTCATGTCATAAAGGATATGACGGTTTCGTGTAAAACATAATAGCTTGCATTATATATAGTTAGGCGTATTCTCATATGTAATACCTGTTATTGACGTCTTCAAGGGCAGATTTAATAAGAAGTCGGTAGTACACGAAATTAGATTGATCAATATTTATATAACGGTCCTATATATAGTTAAAGTGTACACAAACAGTCATATGATAGACGTAAGATGAGCAATTATATGTAAAACCTACGTGTATATATATCTATTATTCATAGTAATTTGCAATATGGAAGGCTCAAGAGAGCATATTAAGTTACTGGGAGCAAGCGCGTGGCTGGATATCATGATGAAACAAGGGTAATAGACGCTTATATTTTGGTATAATACATGGGTCTAGTTCTAGGTGTGGATAAATCGACCGAGTTCTCTATGACTTCAGCTCTATTTGACCATCTGTATATATCACCCCCGCAAATTCAGGACAACGCAGGGAATGGTTAGTAAGGTTGGGGTGCTAATTCAGGGACACAAAAAACACAAGTCACGGAAAACGACCTTAAAATGGACGTTTTAAATAAAGTCATATTCTATTTAATAAAAGATCAGAGTTGCACAGGTTTCATTTATAATGTATTAGAAAACATTGTCAAAACGTTTGTCACATAGTACTCAAGTTATTAAGCCTTCAAAAATATATATATCCGCGCGACTCGAATGCTCCCAATGCTCCACTAGCAAAATAGTAACCTGAAAATACATGCTAAAACGTCAACAATAATGTTGGTGAATTCATAGGTTTAAGTAAAACGCAATATTGAATAAATTTAGAATATTTCAGAGAAAAGTACCGTTACAAACATTTAAAAGTGTTATTTCTGAAATTCATCCGAAATCCAAGTAGTGATTCAGTAAATCAAGAAGTATTTAAAAAGTGGACCACAAGATCGAAGTAATGGTGGACTAAGTACATATTCCGAAGTCCAAAACAAGTAATGTAGACAAGGGAAACACATTCACCAAGTCTAAATATATATTATTGCACTAAGCTCATGACACCGAAACCTTAACGTACTTCAATCAAGAGATTGGAATGCCCCGTAAAAGTAGGATGTTCTGCCAAACATCCTGGAAAGTAATATCTCAAATGTTAAATGCACCTGATCAAACTAGTGACCGAAGGAAAGGTGGGGATTGATCACATCGATAGATCTTATCCACAACACTCGCGTCAGTCACTAGCACTTGACGGTTCATGATAAAAGGGGACTTAAGTGGCCAGTAGAAAGGACTTTGGGCAGATAATAAAATCTGGAAATAGCATACAGTTCTGAAAAACACTTGTGTACGTAGTAATAACAATTATGTCTAAAATTCATGGTTTCATATATACAGGGTATTGCACGATCTCAAGATTCATGTAGCAAACAAATCGAGCTTTAGTAAAAATAGTCATGTAACGCTTTATGTAGTACGAAATCAATAATGTTCATTTTTGTTTACACACGAGCATGTATTCTCCCCCAAAACAGTTTATAAACACAGTAAATAGGGCGCGCCTGAGAAGAGCTCTCCACTTCGATGCTCGATATAGTTAGACATTCAAGTAGCTTTGCTAAGAAAAGTTTATAGTATTTATGCGTCAGATATGGATTTCTTGTAGGCAACCTGACTATACTCAATATGAGGTACTGACTATATCAGTACCGAGTAACAATATTACGTAGATCATATCAAATTTCACCAATAGAAAGCTCTTTCCTCTCATTTCGTTGACTCACTCGTTCGCCATTGCTATGCTACGATAATGCATTGAACGCGTTCCGAGTCCTAGACGATACTCTGAAATCTCTTTCTACAAATCCCCACCCTATACATGAAGACTCTACACTCACATATTACTAACAGATTATACTAGATGGCCGCTGTGCATAGCAGGTTGAGCTTAGACATCAATCTATATGTACAAGTCCTAAGCATACTCGATCGATACGAACAGTGACTCGCGAAGAGGTCTCAGTAGTAGAAAGACGAATAGTGTAGAGAGTTTATAAGTCCTGACGAGTAGCAGTAGAGTGTTTGTGCGTGAGTACTTATGAATGTAAGGCTTATAGTAACTAGCTTCTCATCTATCGCTCTCTCATCTGCATCACATCTCTAATCTTCAAGAGTTCGTGTCATTTGAAAAGTTAAACTCTGTGCTTATTTACTAAGTTATAAACGTTTATAATTTTCGCTCTCCTTGTGTTATAGTATTATCTCACTGTGTTTGTATTAATGCTCTTATCTCGATTATTGTATTTGAGCTTAAGATGTCACCATTTCGTTTTGATAGTCATATTACTCCTGAGATGGACTCGGTTTAGCTTTTGTACTCTCGACGCACACTTCTCTCATATTTCACACACTTACAATCTTGTTAGCTCAGTAAGATCTCGTATTTATATAAATCGACATTTTCTAATTACTGCACTCTATACGCCTTCCCCCACCATAAAACCCCGATCAAAGAAGAGACAGAGAAAATATAGAGATAATATTGGTTCCATCTACTCCCCCACAATACACCCTACACAACAATATATGATTGCAGATAGTCTCTACGAGCAATTACTCAGACCTAGACTGCTCCCAAGTAGAGAGAAACACCCCCGATTTAATGATCGCTAAAACTAGTTATGTATAAGAACCTGTTACATTAGATACGTAGATACTCGCTCGCGCATGATTTTTGATAGAACGTTATTTAGCTCTCCGTATGTTGATTATGAGTTCTTCGTGTATGAGTCGTGCTCGGTAACATTTGACATGTGATGTCAGTGATACTTACTTCTAAAGTGACTATGATAGTGACGTGTTCTTGAACGTGAAGATAGAGATATGATCTTTTCTGTGTCATGTGAAGTAGTATGATGTTGATATGTAAGAACTATAGGTTTATATTAGAAAAGATAAATAATTATATTGACATCGAAGTAGTAGGTGAAATGATCTCTAAATGAGATCGAAAGTGATTCATAAGTTAGCGCTACGTTGATTAGAGTGTGTTAACATAAGAGCTACTGATTTTAAGCTTAATCTCATTGCTAGGAGTCGCCTAAAAATATGTATGTATTTGGATGAATAGAATAATAGATCATACCCATTGTCTATAGGTATATTTTTCTATAATGCTATACTCTCATCGCCGCGCACGACGATTCTTCTGTATTAATATTAGTAGATAGAGAAATGTTTGCTTAGTTATAAATAAGTATAATTATATTTACGAACTTCAGTTGATTTCAAGTAATGAGACTCGTTAAGATACATGAACGTAATTGCTGTCTGGAATATTCAATTGATTAATCAAGGCTGTTGAACAAAAACGTCGTTCCTTACGCCTAAAACCCCCTTGTGTAAATTTATTGATGTAATACTGCAGAAAAGTCGTAAAGGTAAATTTTTATAAAAAGTTTATAAAAATTTAATAAACAGCTAGGGCCGTGATATATGGCGCCGCGGTAATACATTATAGCACCTCTCTATATCGTATTTTTAGGATTTACGTCCCCACATCTCATGGAGCTCTCGATTAGACTATTTTTTTATCCTTATTAAAGACCCAGTTATTGAATTTCGCGAGTTTACGACAATTAATACCTTTATAAAACTATTATTTTTATAAAGTTACTATTCATGACAGAAAGTTTTAGTTTGGTAAACCTCATAAGTAATATAGAACATTCAAATACTGAGACCGACCTCGAAATGAATCATTAAACGGAGAGCTATTAACGATTAAAATACGACGTTACGGGTTTTAGACAATTAAATCGATAAAAAATATACCTAACGGTCTGATGGTGAAACAGAATTATTTTAATGTTCACAGTAGGTCGAAAATTCGAAATGTCGATTTATTGATAACTTCGTCTTGATTCGATAAGATGGAATAAGAAACGCTCGAGAATCAGGTTTTTAAAAAGCGAAAGTTACGCCAGTTTTACTAAACGGAAATTATAAAACGTTTTACTTGTTAAGCACCAATTTTTCCAAAACATTTAGATGGTGATTGTGCTATATAGTAGTTATGTGGTTATCAAAGTATATATTACTAGGGAGTTTCATAATGAGGGCCTCTTCGGATGGCGTATCGACGAGTTGTTGGATTTACGATTTAAAGTGTCCTAACTCCTCGAACGTCATGTCATGACCTCTTAAATTATGATAGCCCGAACGATAGTACGATGTAACAACTATAAGATTATATTCAAGTACTCGGTACTTATACGACCTATATTGGATTAGGTTGCCTTCGGATTCCTTCGTGACGCATTTTCTATTTTGAATACTTGTTGATTTCCATTCACTCGAGGTGAGTTTCATAGCCCCTATTTTACTTGTTTTAAACTGTTTTGGGGGAGAATACATGCTCGTTTTACAAAGTGAACTTATTGATTTCTACTACATAAGCGTTACATGACTATTTTTACTAAAGCTCGATTTGTTTGCTACATGATTTGAGATCGTGAATACCTATATTTGAAACCATGAATTTTAGACATGATTGTTTTACTACGGACACAAGTGTTTTTAAACTGTATGCTATTTCCTGATTTCATTATTGCCTAAGTACCTTCTCTGCCACTTAAGTCCCCTTTTTATCATGAACCGTCAGTTGCTAGTGTCGTGAGCGCGAGTGTTGTGGATAGATCTATCGGGACTAACAACCCCCACCCTTACTTGGGTCACTAGTTTGATCGGGTGCATTTAACATTGAGAGATGTTAGGGTGTTGGCAAGCATCCTATATTCTGATTGGGGCAAAAATCTAGTTAAGGCTTCGGTGTCATGAGCTTAGTGCAATAATATATACTTAGACTTGATGAATGTGTTTCTCTTGTCTACATTACTTGTTTTGGACTTCGGAATATGTACTTAGTCCACCATTACTTCGATCTTGTGGTCCACTTTTAAATACTTCTTGATTTACTGAATCACTACTTGGATTTCGGAAATAACACTTTTAAATGTTGTAACGCTACTTTTCTTCTGAAATATTTCTTAAATTATTTCAATACTGCTTTTTACTTAAACCTATGAATTCACCAACATTATTGTTGACGTTTTAGCATGTATTTTCAGGTTACTATTTTGCTAGTGGAGCATTGGGAGCATTCGAGTCGCGCGGATATATATATTTTTGAAGGCTTAATAACTTGAGTACTATTTGACAAACGTTTTGACAATGTTTTCTAATACATTATAAATGAAACCTGTTGCAACTCTGATCTTTTATTAAATAGAATATGACTTTATTTAAAACGTCCATTTTAAGGTCGTTTTCCGTGACTTGTGTTTTGTGCCCTGAAGTAGCACCCCAATGTTACCATTCCGCTGCGTTGTCCTGATTTTTGGGGGTGTTACAGATGGTATCAGAGCTGAAGTCATAGAGAACTAGGTCGTTTTCAAAACCTATACTATGACCATGTTTTTCAAAATATAAAGTCTTTCCTTGTTTTATCCGATATCCGCGCTTGCTCCCAGGTAACTTATATGCTCTCCTTTGCATCCCTACTACTATTACATGGATAATGAGTATTTAATACTAGACTATGATTTCGTTCTCTTACGCCTATCATATGACGTTTTACTATTTACCTTATATTGGTCCGTTATATAAATATTGATCACTTTGGTTTTTGTGTACTTCCCGATTTCTCATTTACTCCCTTGAGCGTTGATGCTGGTATTATATATGGATACCTATCGCTTTACTAAACCGTCTCGATGTCAACCTACAAACCATTTTGTTGTCACCCTATGAGCTACTTCACGTTCACTTTATTAACTATTTCATTTCGTTATAAAACTATTTGATACCATTTCATACATCTCACTATTTTGACGAAAATGAGCATTGCATCGTTGGCCCTCAAATATACATAGCCTAGTCACCTATGTATATTTGGTGCATAGACTGACTATCTATGCATTCAGGAAAAACCATGTCATGCTGAGAGTAGTCACCATAAAACCTACACATCTTCATCAACACAATTCCGGAAGAAATATCCGCATCTTTTTCTCCGAACCCGTACCTTCCTCAAGTGCCGCAACTTGAGCCTTGAGGACAAGGCTCTTCTAACCGGAGGAGACTGTAACATTCCGTATTTTCAGGTCATTTTATGACATCATTCATTTTGTCATTTTTCACTATTTATTTTTTTCTTTTCTCGTACGCGTTCGCTTTTAATTTTAAGTGTTAAGTTAAATCGCGTGAACTAAAAATCAACAACCAACGTAAACGGACACCAAACGAATTAAAGTTTTCGTCAAACAAGCAATATATTATTTTACGAAAGTAATAATTAACTTTTTAAAATTATTTTTATCGGATACGTAAAGTGTATACGTTTCGCGATAAATTGCGTTTAGGCACTCCCGGAACCACCAAAACTTTTCTACGCTTCAACAAATACCCACTTTTATACCCAATACATAAAAGTTACAAAAATATCTCACTTATATCACTCTTAGGCCGAAATTCTTGCAAGGTATACAAAGTTATACATGAAAAATGAAAGAAAACTTACACTTTGGTCAAATGTACATCTCTTGCATTTAAGACCTAGCCATGCCTTGTCTCTTTGACCCAAAGACCAAAGACCTTGACCATGACCATCCCTAAGACTCTCTTTATGTCCCCTTGACTAGTCATACTTGATTCATTACTTATACATTTCATAAGATAAGAGAACATAGCAAAATACTTAACCAAAAACAAATATTGTTCTCCCTTTTCTCTCTTGGAAGCTACGGCACAAACAACCCTTTATAACAAATCCGTACTAAATTTTATACAACCCATACACATCTATACACATCCATTCTAAGATATTCTAAGGTATTTCCAAGCATTGGCTAAGCATTTTCAAGTGATTATCAAGTAAAAAGGAAGCTAGGGTTTTATTAAGAAAACAAGGGTTTTCTTGGTTATAATTTTGGGTTTAAAGTCTAAACAAGGGTTTAGCACTTATGTGTCATCATCCTACATCACCCCATTAAGGTTATCTTAAGCCCTTAACTTTTCATTTATATGATTATATGCATATGTGATGTTTATATAGTAAAATCACCACTTAGGACTTTTGAATATGTAAAAAGGGTTTTTACTAATGTCTATGAATTTAAGCACTTTTCCTTATGTCATATGGTTATATATATCATGGATTAATGGACTTAAAAGTATGTAAACATGTTGTTTAAATATAAACATGATTATGTATAAATTAGGGTTTATAAAGTTAGTAAAACAAACTCTTTATAAATGAACACACTTGGAAACATAATTAAAACGCAAAGCTAAAAATTTTCACTTAACGAATAAAACAAGAGAAATATGATTTTTATACACTATTTCCTGACATGAATAGTGTTGGCTCGTTTTTAATAAAAAATTTGGTGAAACATTTTAGAATAATTTATATAATATTTATATGAGTTTTAGATTTATAAATATTATTTTACGAGACGATTGACCCACTTAAACGATAACATTTTACAAACGATAAAAACATTTTTATTTTTCGAAAGTAATAATTAACTTTTTATATTTTATTTTTTTATTAGATACGTAAAGCATTTGCGTTTCGCGATAGATTTCGTTTAGGCATTCTCGGAACCACCAAAATAAATTTATCTCCGCTTCAAGTTATGAAAGTATTTATCAATAAGACCAAAGATATGCCTAGCTCTTTTTCCTTCATGATATTCGGCACAACAAAGACCAAATGGGGACATCTAGCACACAAAATCACCAACATAATACTTGTACATATTCAAACCAATTAAAGTTTGACCAAAGACTAGAAAACATAATCAATGCACTTCCTTATTTCCCTCTTTGATGTCCAACGTCACCGCCTTTTTCTCTTTGATATTCTTGACTTACTATTAATTCATTTGACCACCTTGAAATATATATACTAGCATATACCACTCTTGATAACACTTAGCAAAAAAAAATCAACTCTTTTCTCACTTTGGTCACTCCACACCCACGTCCCATATAAAAAAAACACAAGCAATCCATAAAATTTATTTTACCACATATACAAGTATACTAAGATCATATCTAAGTCTTTCTAAGGAGGTTGAAGGCTTGATTTAAACATTTGCAAAGTTTAAACAAGTTTGGGTTTTCTTTGGAAATTTGGGTTTGGTTTGGTTTGCTTGGGTGTGAGCCGCGGCTAAGACTCGAGAGGGACGAGACGAACTTTTTATTTTTCGACTTTGCTCCGTATAGCTTTGTGAGCCTTCCTTCTATTATTATTTCGATTGTTTCGTTCATTGATTCGATATTTTTTTATATATGTGATGAAATCTATTGGAACTTGCGGCGTTAGTATATTGTGATATTAATATTAAAGTAGGATTAGAATGAAATTATAAGGTATATTGGATACATTTTTGATGAGTTTTTGGGTCGAAAACTAGTTTTAACGCATTTTGTATCGTGTACGGGTCTCGTTTTTTGACCAGAAAATAGTAACCTATGTTTCGGGGTTCAAGATTTTGAAAAAGTTAATTTTTGTTTATGAAATATAATAAAGCTTTTCATAGACGGGAGTACTATTGATATAAAAATGGGACTTCTTAACACCCAATAACGAAGAAACTGAGCTAGTCGATATATAAATACACTTAGTAAAAATAAGCCAACTATATACATATTAAAAGCTGACAGGATTTATTCAGATTAGCGTTTTGATCATTTTCGAGATCCGTTAACGGCCTTCCGGCGAAACACGAAAGTTGTTCGGCAATGAACGTTTTTTGCAATAAAATCTCTTTTTGGTCAAAGTCGTGAAAATGTAATATAACGGGTCAAAATCGAAAGTCAAACTCCTGTATTTTTATATATAGTTTCAGCAGATTCTCGTAAGGGCATTTTGGTTATTTTCTGTCGAGTTTCAGGTCTCGGCTAAAACTAAAAGGTTGTCCGGAATATCGTTTCGCATAAATTTGCTTTAGAACCCGAGTCGTGAAAAGGTTGATCTCGTGTGTCGTTTGGTCAGGTCAGCACTTAGAAAATCAATGTATTTTAATATAAAAGTCCCAACGTAAAAGTCAACAAGGACATTAGTAAACGTTAACGAACTATGAAGGTGATTTCGATTTATACAATAATATCGAATAATATATTATCGTAAGTAATTACTTTTGAGGCCGTTGGTCGATTCTTAAAAAAAATGAGATAGTATATGATTGGATGGAAAATAGTATATATATAAAATATACTAAGTGTTAAGGTTTAGAACGCGCAAATGATTTCTCATGATCACAATATAAGTATGGTATTCATTATAAATATATAATGTTTTGCGTCATAATGATGTATCGCATCGTTGCTCATATTTTGTACGTATTGTAATCGAGCGACGTAATTATAGGTCGTGATCAAGATCGTTACTGCTTCGTTTGTGATTTATTTGGCTTATTCAATCGTGATCGTCGATCAAGGTGAGTTTCATAGCCCCTATTTTACTTGTTTTAAACTGTTTTGGGGGAGAATACATGCTCGTTTACAAACTTGTATATTTTACTACAATACAATTACCTTTCAATACTTTGTGAGTTCATAGTCTCGCATTTCAATCTTTTCAATGTTTTATAAACCCGCGAGGGGAATACATGCTCTTTTACAAACTCGTATATTTTACTACAGTACAATTACCTTTCAATACTTTGTGAGTTCATAGCCCCACCTTTTCTCTTTTAATGGTTTTCTTAAACTGTTTTCGGGGCGAGAATACGTGCTCGTTTTACTACATAAACTTATTGATTTCTATACGTAAACGTTACATGATTATTTTTACTAAAGCTTGATTTGTTTACTACATGATTTGAGATCGTGAATACCTATATTTGAAACCATGAATTTTAGACATGATTGTTTTACTACGGACACAAGTGTTTTTCAAGTGTATGCTATCCAGATTAATGCCTGATATTATTGCCTAAGTACCTTCTCTGCCACTTAAGTCCCCTGTTTATCATGAACCGTCAGTTGCTAGTGTCGTGAGCGCGAGTGTTTTGGGATAAGATACTATCAGGAGATTGGACAATCCCACCTTTCTTTGGGGTCACAAGCTGGACTTATGGTGCATTTGAACATTTAATAATTGTACTTTTCTACTAGGATGTTTGGCAGAACATCCTACTTCGATGGGGCATTCCAATCTCTTGATTGAAGTACGTTAAGGTTTCGGTGTCATGAGCTTAGTGCAATAATATATATTTAGACTTGGTGAATGTGTTTCCCTTGTCTACATTACTTGTTTTGGACTTCGGAATATGTACTTAGTCCACCATTACTTCGATCTTGTGGTCCACTTTTTAAATACTTTGATTTACTGAATCACTACTTGGATTTCGGATGGATTTCGGAAATAACACTTTTAAATGTTGTAACGCTACTTTTCTTCTGAAACATTTCTTAAATTATTTCAATACCGTTTTTTTTACTTAAACCTATGAATTCACCAACATTATTGTTGACGTTTTAGCATGTATTTTCAGGTTACTATTTTTTTGCTATCGGAGCATTTGGAGATTCGAGTCGCGCTTGATAATATATTTTTGAAGGCTTAATAACTTGAGTACTATTTGACAAACGTTTTGACAATGTTTTCTAATACATTATAAATGAAACCTGTTGCAACTCTGATCTTTTATTAAATAGAATATGACTTTATTTAAAACGTCCATTTTAAGGTCGTTTTCCGTGACTTGTGTTTTGTGCCCTGAAGTAGCACCCCAATGTTACCATTCCGCTGCGTTGTCCTGATTTTTGGGGGTGTTACACTTGTTGTTTTGGTGGATGTTCTTAAATTATTCTAGACTTGTTTTGCCCCTGTGTTGGGAGTTGGTTTGTAATAAATTTGAAACTATTTGATGTGTTCATTGACTATTTTGACACAAGTTTTCATGCTTGTCGTCGGAGGATGTTATGACACTTATGAAATGCATTTTAGATTTCTCTATATTGTATCATGTGTTATGACCAGGGCCGGTCTCTTACGTCTATCGTATGACGCCTTACTATTTACCTTATATTAGTCAGTTATATAAATATTGATCACTCCGATTATCCCGTACTTTCTGATTTCTCAATTACTCCCTCGCGGCGCGGACCAATTTCGATTACTTTACGCCGCGCTCCACTTTAAAGTTGGAACACTCTTCCTAAGCTTTTGATCGTTATAACCGTTGTTTCGTATCTATTGCTTGATATTGTGTTTTTGTCCGGCCGATACTTAGGTAGATGATTTATAATCATCTATTGAAATGAATAGACGCTTCTTCATTTGAATAAGGATTATAATTACCGAACCATAAGATTTATAATTATTTACTTACATAGGATTTGGACGCCTCATTTAGTGTAAGTGACAAATTAATAAATGAGTGGGCTTATGTTTATTCCGACTAGCGTGTGTTCGTCCGTATGAATCATTTCTTGGGCTATGAATTTCTTTCGACTCGTGCTTTGTTATATGGATTTTTCCGAATGTGTATCGACCGCCGCGAACTTGATAATCTAATACTAATAAATCATTAACCGCTTCCAAGAATTGGACTTGTTAAATTCTTCGTTCTAATGGCTTTTCATGACATTTGATTCATTCGACACATATCGGAAGCAGATAACATATAGCTGTGACCTTTGTTCACGCAATCAAAGGGTTTCGTTGGAACCTCGACGGATGACCTAGTATATCCACGAATCACATCTAATCACTAGTAAACCAAGGACGAATAAAACAAATTGAGCACCGGGACGGCGCTCTCTTAAGGTGGGTAGACTGTAACAACTGTCAATTTTCGAAACACATTTAAATAATAAATTACATTTATTATTAAATGTTTGTCGTTTATAAAATTTATTTTTTAAGCTGACTTATCAAAACAACCCACTAGATCACGTTTTACATTATTCGGGACTCTAAAGCAATTGATATAAAACGACTTTCCTGACAACTTTTTAGTTTTGACAGACCCAGAAACATCAAAGGTGACTGAAATGCCCTCGCAAGATTTTAGAAACACAAAAATAATTAAATGATATTTAATTATCACGTTTTATTAAATAAAAATATTTAATAAAATACTTAACAATTTAATTAAAAGCGTTTGTTGATAACGCGAATATGCGGGTTAAAAATTTATTTCTAGTTTTACTTTCGAACGATAACGTTAGCCGGTTCATAAATAAATATACGAATTATTTTATAAAATGTTATGAATAATATATAATGAAATATTATCAAAGCGAATGCTCATTTTTATCAAAAAATTGTTTGGAAAACAATGCGCCAGTTTTCGTATTTAAATTCCTCCGTTAAGTTCCTCAAACGAGTCCCGGAATCAATATTAACAAAGTTACACGTTTAGACGCCTGTGAAAGTATTTACAAAGTTAACACTCAACTATTAAACAACTATCAAAATTTTTAAAACTTTATATATATATATAATATTATAACATTTTTTTTTTCATTTAATAAAAAAAAATACACACACAACATACTCCATGCGGGAACCGAGCTGCGCGAGCGACACTCTCCCATTTATCCGGCCACCGCCCCACCGCCGGCCAACCGCCGGATTCCGGCCACCATCACGCCGCCGCCGCCGGAAAAGTTTTCCGGCGGACTTTTCCGGCCGACTCCAAAAAGCTTCCTCATCACCCGATCTACCCGACCATCTACACCACTCGCCACCACTCGCGTTTTTTTTCCTCCCCCTCCTCTCCGGCCGCTGTCCCACCGCAACCAACACCACCATCGACGTCACTCCGCCACCATCCTCACCGTCATCATCATCACCATACCGTCATCACCACCAACCGAAAAGGGTGCGTTCGTTTTATTAAACCCGAGATGGGTGCGTTTGTTGTGGTCTAACAGCCATGGGACGTTTGGTTTGTTTATAAAACAACTAGGGGTGTTCGTGGGTTGTTGTTGGCAGCCGAAAGGGGGCGGCAGCCGCCACTATGGGGCGCGTTTGGCGGGCTGCCGCCGCTATAGGGGCGTCCGGGTTGGGTTTATAGCAGTTAGGGGTGTTTGTTTTGACGGTGGCAGCCACCACACGGGGCTGCGATGGGTGGCAGCCACCGCCCTAAGGGGTGTTTCTTTGGCTGTGGGTTTCACCACAGCGGGGTCCGTTTGGTTTGTAGCAAATTAGGGTCGGTTTGGTATTATGGTAGCCAAACGGGGGTGTTTGGTTTCGGGTCAAACGGTTAGGGTGCGTTTGGTTTGATAGTTTAACCACAAAGGGTGCGTTTGGATATAAGTTTAGCACTAAGGGTGCGTTTGGGTTATATAAATTGACTAATAAATATATTGCAAAGTTTCGTAAATTAAAAACCGGATATTAAATGATGGTTAAGTTGGTTAAATAAATGTGTTATATATTATTTTCGTTTGGTGTTTTGTATCTTAAGGGCGTGTTTGTTTTTACTTACTTATCGTTAGTTGATTTAGATAGATATATAAATTATATATATATATATATATATATATATATATATATATATAGATATATATATATATATATATATATATATATATATATATATATTGAAACGAGGGAGTATTTTGCAATACGGATTGTTTTGAAAGTGGAAAAACGTTGAGTTTTGGTAAAAAAAAATAAAAAATAAATATGGGAATCGTCTTATAAACAAATAGGTCATAGTAGCCGAAATTTTATATAAATTTTTAAACTTATTAATTCTCCACTAAAATCCAGTATTTTATACCCATAAAAGAACGAAGCTATATCACTTATAAAGAGTTTTATAATCGGGAATATTATACGATAAATAATCGAAAACTATACTCTTACAAATGAGACTACTATTTTGGTTACAACCCGTCGAGGAAACGAAATACCTAGTTAATAAATACTATTTTCAAACTCCCGACTAGAAAATGAAACTCTTAACTTCTGTAAACACTTGAATGTTATTTATCTAACTCGTAACTTTAAAAAGTGTCGGATTATTTTGTTTAAATTATTTTATCCCATTCTTTATATAATACTTGTAAAGTATTATATACTTCGATTTATTCTTTTAAATGCTTGTCTTTATTATATAATTCAACGTATGAATATATAATCGTCCTTTACCTAGGTGATATGTACGGAACATATTACCATTTTGCGTTGCTTTTTCGATTTATTTTATAACACAACCCCCAAACTATTACAACTTGGAATCTAAATCATTTTACAACGTTTCGCGTTGATGTAACCAGTCATCATGAAAACCCAAACGCGATCATCTTAGGCTATGGGTCCTTAGCCGTTAAGATAAGCTGCATCTTCTTGATCGAGCCATTTCGTCTTCCGTTCGTATTGTGCCTATTAGATGCCTATCCGCCAATCGCTCTTCATCATCAAGGTGAGTTCATAGTCTCGCATTTCAATCTTTTCAATGTTTTATAAACCCCCCGAGGGAATACATCCTTTTAACAAACCATATATTTTACTAACAGTAATACAATTACCTTTCAATACTTTTGTGTTCATCAAGTCTCGCATTTCAATCTTCAATGTTTATAAACCCGCGAGGGGAAAACAGGCTCGTTTATAAGTGAATCTTATTGATTCTACTACATAAGCGTTACATGGGTTATTTCTACTAAATCCCTTGAATTTTTTACTACATATTTGAGATCGATGAAATACTATATTTGAAACCGAATTTTTAGACAATGATTGGTTTTTACTAACTAACGGACACAAGTGTTTTTCAAACTGTATCAATGCCTGATATTAATGCTGATATAAATGCCTAAGTACCTCTCTGCCACTATAAGTCCTCCTGTTTATCATGAACTCAGATGCTAGTGTCTGAACCGGAGTGTTGTGATAAGATCTATCGGATTGACAAACCCACCTTTCTTTGGGGTCACAAGCTGACTTATGGTGCATTGAACATTTGAGGTATTACTTTCTAGGATGTTTGGCAGAACATCCTACTTTAATGGAGCATTCCAATCTATTGATTGAAGTAGGTTAAGGTTTCGGTGTCCCATGAGCTAGTGCAATAAATAAACTTTTTTTTTAGACATGATGAATGGAGTTTCTGCCTGTCTACATTAACATGTTTTGGACTTCGGAATATGTACTTAGTCCACCATTACTTCGATCTTGTGGTCCACTTTTTAAATACTTCTTGATTTACTGAATCACTACTTGGATTTCGGATGGATTTCGGAAATAACACTTTTAAATGTTGTAACGCTACTTTTCTTCTGAAATATTTCTTAAATTATTTCAATACTGCTTTTTACTTAAACCTATGAATTCATCAACATTATTGTTGACGTTTTAGCATGTATTTTCAGGTTACTATTTTGCTAGTGGAGCATTGGGAGCATTCGAGTCGCGCGGATATATATTTTTGAAGGTTTAATAACTTGAGTACTATTTGACAAACATTTTGACAATGTTTTCTAATACATTATAAATGGGACATTTTTAACTCTGACATTTTTAATTAAATTGAATGTGACATTTTATTAAACGTCTCTTTTGAGGTCGTTTTCTGTGACTTGTACTTTGTGCCTTAAAGTCGCACCCCAATGTTACTATTCCGCTGCCGTCCGATTTTGGGGGTGTGACAGAGGTTTTTATATTTCTTATAGAAACTGCATGCATCATCCTTGGTTCTATACTATGACCATGGTTTTTTTTTTTTCAAAATATAGAGTCCTTTCCTTGTTTTATCCGATATCCGCGCTTGCTCCCAGGTAACTATATGTCTCCTTTGCATTACCTACTACTATTACATAGTTATTGAGTAAGTTGATACTAGACTGGTTTTCGGCTCTATTACTGCTATCATGATGGAGTTTTTCTATTTACCTTTATATTGGTCGTTATATAAATGATTGATCACTTTGGTTTTTGTGTACTTTCCCCGATTTCTCTATTTATCCTGAGCCGTTGTTTGGTTGCTTGGTATTATATATGGGTTCCTATCGCTTTAATAAACGTCCGATGTACCTACAACCATTTGTTGTCACCCTATAGTACTTCACGTTCACTTTATTAATATTTCATTCGTTATAAAAACTATTTGATATCATTTCATTCATCTCACTTTTTTTTTCTCGACGAAAAATATGAGCATTTGCATCGTTGGCCTCATATATACATGCCTAGTCACTCTTTGTATATGTGGTTGCATAAAAATGACTATCTATTGCATTCAAGAAAAACTTGTCATTGCTGGAGTAGTCATCCATAACTACCTAAACCATCTTCATCAACACATTTCCGGATAGAATATATCTGCATCTTTTTTCTCCGAACCCGTTCCTTCTCAAGTGCAGCAACCTGAGCTTGAGGGACAAGGCTCCTTCTACAGGATGAGGGGATCAAGACTGGTAAATTTCGTATTTTCTTGCATTTTTACGGTCGACAATTATTTCATTATATTTTTTTAGTTTTCATCTGTAAACGTAGACTTTTTTTTCTAATCAATATAGTTAAATAGCGTATAGCTAAAGATTATATTTAACGTAAACGGACACGACAAACAAATAATATATTTACATCAAGCAAGTGTTAAGTAATTATATTTGTGTAAATTTATTAAACTTTGTTCTATTTTATTTTTATTGGTTACGTAAATTGATTTCGTTTGTCGACGTAAATTGCGTTTAGGTAACTCTCGGAAAACCACCAAATACTTCTTCTACGCTTCAAACATTACCAATTTTATACCCAAAACATAAAAAATTACTCATACAACATACACATATATCTTCTTATTGCCGAATTTATGGCAAATGATGCAAGATATATTGTCAAGATATTCAATACACTTAGTCTTGTACCATACCTCTTCATTAAAACCTAGCCATCACTTGTTCCTTGGACCAAAGACTTTGACCAAAGTTACTTTGTACATCACATATGCATTAAATCACACCATACCTTGCTTCCTTGACTAAGATATTCTTCCCTAAGACCCTCCTCATGTTCCTTGAACTTCTATTGCATCTTTTGACCAACTAGCTCCTATATAATACAAGTATACAAGTAGTTATAACACTTACAACATAAAACATTAGTGTAAAAGATCAAATCTCTCATTTTTCTATCTTGCTAGGTTCGGCTCAACCCTCCCCATTCCTAAACTATCTATACATAATTTTCTATAACCTATCACATCTATACACATCCATTACTAAAGATATCAAAGGTTTTTCCAAGCATTGGTTTACCTTTTACAAGTATTAATCAAGAAAAGTGTGGGAATGCTAGGGTTATAACTTGCAAGCTTTGGTTTTTTGAGTCTAAACAAGGGTTTAGCACTTATTTCTCAATCACATCATCCTTCCTAAGGTTCCTTTCTAAATTCCTTATACTTTTCATTTCATGATTTCTTGTGTTTACATGTTCTTTTATGGCTAAATCACCACTTTGGACTTTTATTTATGTAAAATCGATGTTTTTCACTTATGTTTATTGAATTTTCCTCTTTTCTTATGTCATATTGTTATATTTATCATGGAAAAAATGGATTAATAATTATGTTTGAAAGGTTGTTTAAGTATAAACATGATTTTGTATAAAATTTGGGTTTATAAAGTTAATTAAACAAACTCTTTATAAAATGGAACACACTTTGATAATTAAATGGGTGATTTGGATTTTCGCTTATTACAGTAGGTTTGGACATTACATAAAAATAATACGCATCTGTCGTTTCCAAAATGATAAGGCAAAACTCGAGGAAAAACCTATTTTAACAAAAAGTTACGTTAGTTACGAGGTTTACGACGAGATGACTTAATTTTATAAAAATATTTTATAAAATATTACAATTCATTACAGAAAGTGAATTTTAATCACATCAAAAATATGATTAACTTGTTAATTACTGTAGATAGTATCTCGAAAGAATCGTTAAATAACGGAGCGATAACGAATAATATATCGACATTTACGTGTTTTTTACGACCAACAAATTCGACTTAAAATAACACTAGGGTCTGGTTGGTAATTGTTTAAATTTGTGAACAGTAAAAGTTACTGTTCTCCAGATGGGTCAAAGTATCGAAAAATGTCAAAATATGATACTCGTATAATACGAAAAGTATGGGCATATGGAAACGTTACAAACGGCTTAAAACGCAAAAGATTACGTAGTTTTACTAAAACGATAATTATAAACGTTTTTACTTATTAAACGTAATTTTACCAAAACCATTAGTTGGTGATTGAACTATATAGAATTATATGTGGTTATCAAGTACTATATTACTAGGGAGTTTCATAATGAGGCATCTCTCGGGGGTTATCGGACGAGTTGTTGGATTTACGATTTAAAGTGTCCTAACTCCTCGAACGTCATGTCATGACCTCTTAAATTATGATAGCCCGAACGATAGTACGATGTAACAACTATAAGATTAGATTCAAGTACTCGGTACTTATACGACCTATATTGGATTAGGTTGCCTTCGGATTCCTTCGTGACGCATTTTTCTAATTGTGAATACTTATGATTTTCCATTCACTCGAGGTGAGTTATAGTCTCGCATTTCAATTTTGTCAATGTTTTTTAACCGCGAGGGGGAATTTACATGCTCGTTTACAAACTTATTATTTTTTAATACAGTATTAATTACTTTCAATACTTTGTGAGTTTCTTAGTCTGCATTTCAATCTTTTCAATGTTTTATAAAACCGCGAGGGGATTTACATTTGCTCGTTTACAAACCTTGTATATTTTTACTACAAGGGTTTATAATTACCTTTCAATACTTTGGTGGGGTTCAATAGATTCTCGCATTTCATCTTTTTATTGTTTTATAAAACCGCGAGGGGAATACATGCTAGTTTACAAACTCGTATTTTTACTACAGTACACAATGACATTTCAATACTTTGTTGAGTTCATTAGGCACCATCTTTTCTCTTTTTTTAATGGTTTTCTTTAATGTTTTCGGGGTGGAGAATTTGTGCTTCGTTTTATACACAAACTTATTAATTTCTATACATATAGTGTTAATGATTCATTTTTTCGAAAGCCTTGTTTGTTTACTGACATGATTTAGATGTGAATACTATATTTGAAACCTTGTGAATTTTTTAGACATGATTGTTTTACTACGGACACAAGTGTTTTCAAAACTGTATGCTATTTCCTGATTACATTATTGCCTAAGTACCTTCTCTGCCACTTAAGTCCCCTATTTATCATGAACCGTCAGTTGCTAGTGTCGTGAGCGCGAGTGTTGTGGATAGATCTATCGGGATTGACAATCCCCACCTTTCTTTGGGGTCACAAGCTGACTTATGGTGCATTGAACATTTGAGATTACTTTCTAGGATGTTTGGCAGAACATCCTACTTTTACGGGGCATTCCAATCTATTGATTGAAGTACGTTAAGGTTTCGGTGTCATGAGCTTAGTGCAATAATACTTATATACTTAGACTTGATGAATGTGTTTCTCTTGTCTACATTACTTGTTTTGGACTTCGGAATATGTACTTAGTCCACCATTACTTCGATCTTGTGGTCCACTTTTAAATACTTCTTGATTTGATGAATCACTACTTGGATTTTGGATGGATTTCGGAAATAACACTTTTAAATGTTGTAACGCTACTTTTCTTTTGAAATATTTCTTAAATTATTTCAATACTGCTTTTTACTAAACCTATGAATTCACCAACATTATTGTTGACGTTTTAGCATGTATTTTCAGGTTACTATTTTGCTAGTGGAGCATTGGGAGCATTCGTGTCGCGCGGATATATATATATATATTTTTGAAGGCTTAATAACTTGAGTACTATTTGACAAACGTTTTGACAATGTTTTCTAATACATTATAAATGGAACATGTGTAACTCTGACATTTTTATTAAATTGAATGTGACATTTTATAAAACGTCTCTTTTGAGGTCGTTTTCCGTGACTTGTGTTTTGTGTTTTGTGCCCTAAAGTAGCACCCCAATGTTACCATTCCGCTGCGTTGTCCTGATTTTTGGGGGTGTTACACTTGTTGTTTTGGTGGATGTTCTTAAATTATTCTAGACTTGTTTTGCCCCTGTGTTGGGAGTTGGTTTGTAATAAATTTGAAACTATTTGATGTGTTCATTGACTATTTTGACACAAGTTTTCATGCTTGTCGTCGGAGGATGTTATGACACTTATGAAATGCATTTTAGATTTCTCTATATTGTATCATGTGTTATGACCAGGGCCGGTCCTGAGTTTTCTACTGCCTTGGGCGACTCGAAAAAAAATGCCCTTGTAATTTGTAAGCAAACAAGGCAATATCTTCTAAGGGTTCATAACCTAGTCAAGTTACTCGACTGATCCTCACACAAATTTTTCTTTAGTTTATTGCTAAAATCTTGGCGAACCGATTAGTTGGTGTGCTTGGTGATCTTGTCAATGAGGTTCAATCAGTTTTTGTGGCGGACAGACAAATCCTAGACGGTCCATTTATTATTGATGAGGTTCTTCAATGGTGTCGTAGGAAGAAAAAACACGCTCTTATTTTCAAAGTTGATTTCGAAAAAGCTTTTGATTCGGTCCGTTGGGATTTCGTGGATGATGTGTTAAATAAATTTAGTTTTGGTGAAAGATGGAGGACTTGGATTCAAAGTTGTCTTAGATCATCCAGGGGGTCCATTCTTGTCAACGGTAGTCCTACGGAGGAATTTCAATTTTTTAGAGGTCTTAAACAAGGTGATCCTTTATCCCCTTTTTTATTCATTCTTATTATGGAGAGCTTGCATATTTCTTTTCAACGTGTGGTAGATGCGGGTTTGTTTACGGGGATCAAAATTAATTCCATGGTGAATTTGTCTCATTTGTTTTATGCGGATGATGCAATCTTTCTTGGCCAATGGAGTGAGCTCAATATCGATTCGTTAGTTCGAGTTTTGGATTGTTTTTTCCGGGCTTCTGGTCTTCGTATTAACATGTGTAAGAGTAAGATTATGGGTGTTAACGTTGAAGATGGGATGGTTAAAAACGCGGCTTCTAAACTTGGGTGTCTTGTCCTTAAGACTCCATTCACTTATTTGGGTACGAAAGTTGGGGGAAATATGTCAAGGAAGCAAGCTTGGAAAGAAGTGGTGGACAAGGTGTTATCTCGTCTTTCTAGATGGAAGATGAAACTCCTTTCAATCGGAGGCAGACTCACTCTTCTTAAGTCCGTGTTAGGATCTATGCCAATCTTCCATATGTCCATTTTTAAGGTTCCCTCGAGTATTCTTAAATCTCTTGAATCTATTCGTAGTCGGTTCTTTAATGGCCAGGATCCGAAGAGTAACAAAGCTTCTTGGGTAAAGTGGAACAAGGTCCTAACTCTGAAGGATAAAGGGGGTTTAGGGGTTTCAAGCTTGTTTGCCCTTAATAGAGGTCTCATGCTCAAGTGGGTTTGGCGGTTCTATTCTCAGAAATGTTCCTTATGGACTAAAGTGATTAAGGCTATTTATGGGGAGGACGGGAATTTGAACAAGGATGTTTCTGGTGGAGTTCGAACCTGCTGGACATCGATAGTTCACGAAGTAAGGGTGTTACAAGGTCGGGGTATTAATGTTGCAGATTACATCCGATTGAAGCTGGGGAATGGGGAGAACACGCGGTTCTGGGTCGACAATTGGTATGAAGGCGGTGTCATCAAAGAGCTGTTCCCACGTATGTTCGCTCTTGAGTTGAATAAGAATGCTACTGTTAGTTCGAAATTGAATGCGTCAAGTTTAGATAACTCATTTCGAAGAAAAGCGAGAAGTGGAATTGAAGAGATGCAACTTAACTCTTTGGCTGAGATTTCTCGGATGACTACTCTCGTGCCTTGCGAAGATCGTTACGTTTGGACGTTAGAAAGTGATGGGGTCTTTTCTTTCAGTGGCTTAATTCGAAAGGAGATTGATTCTGAATCGGTTTCAGGATGTTAGTTGCCCCGACTAGAGAATGGTGGTTTAAAATCCAGTGAACAATCAAGGGTGAATATCAAGCTTGGAAAGTCATATCACTAACGCGCTCCCAACGCGTTTTAATATCTCTCGTCGTGGAATGGATATTGATTCGATTGTTTGTCCCATTTGTAATGCCGGTGTGGAATCGACAAACCATATTTTTTTTCAATGCGTTGTAGTGAGACAGATTATGCGTAAGATATCTTCTTGGTGGAATATCGACTATTCGGATGTGAATTCTTACGAGGAATGGCAAGTTTGGTTGGTTTCTATTCGGATTCAATCCAAACTCAAAGGCGTTCTTGACGGGTTGTATTCTATGGTTAGTGGTGGTATTTTGTGGAACTTTCGACAAAACAAGCTTCGGTTGATAAGAAGATCCCTGAAAATGCGATGGTGATATTTGGTGATAATTTAGTTTCTAGTTTTTTTTATTGGTGTAAATTCAGATGTAAAGCGTCGTTCAAGTGGGACGATTGGCTTAAGAACCCTTATATTGTTTTTGTTTGATCTAGCTCCTTGCTAGTGTTTTAATAAATCGTCGTTAAAAAAAATTTCAAATTCAAAATAGATCGTACGTTTGTTTCTTGAAGAAAAGCATCAAATATCTTATTGCAACATACATCTACCTGTTATATAAAAAGAACCCTCAATTTTACTGTGTAGCATCAAAAATGAGCCACCTGTCCACTAGAATAGTATGCCACTGTTGCCCCTACTCAATTTTTCTTCAGTTTTTTACACAATAAAATACCCTCTCCCCCAGGGACGGAACCGGGGGTGTCCCGGGGGGTCTCAGGACCCCCATAGAATTTTGTGGCGTAGTGTTAAATTTTGAGGCGTAGTGTTAATTTTTTCCTAAGTGCACCTGGTCCAAAAAATTTGTGTTCCTCGTTTCGTATAAATTTTCGTAAATGCACCTGATCCAATTGTGTCCTGGTTCCGTCCCTGCTCTCCCCATCAATTTACCCTCATTTCATTTACCCACTTAGTGTCATAAAGCATCATCCACTTCCAAGATACCATCTTCTGGCGACGTCATTTTCCGACAACGCTATTTTCCTACGATGGTAACGTCATATTTCTTTTAAGTCACTTATGTTTTATTTCATGATCATAATTTTGAACGTAAAAATGTACGCGGTTTGTGTAGGTTGGGTTTCTTCAATAGTAGTGGTAATGACGTGATGCATTTTTCTTGATGGAAGATAATGATAATATTTCTATGCTACGAAAATCAAGAGACGGTGATATGGTAGGCATATTTCTTACATGTTTCACATATCTAGATTCGTGTGAGGGTTTTGTATTATGGTTAGATTTATGTTTCTTTTCCTGTTGAATGGTGGGTTTGTCACGGGTGTGGCTTCGTTTTGTCATTTCTTTTCTTTTTGTTACAAATCTAGGTGACTAAAAGAAGAAGGATAGTAGTTTTTTTGGTCATTTGTTTTGTTATTATATTTGTTTGTAGTGTTTTTGTCATCTTTTCTTGTTATTATATTTGTTTATGTTGGACTACATACGTGCTGAATCATGGTTGTGATGCTTTTTGTTAACGTTGATGTATTTGTTGATTTATTATTAGTTTATGATGGCCGTAGTGTAATCAATTTGCTGAACCCTTTATTATTAAAAATTGTTCAATACTTGTTTTCCTCAAGTGTGTTTACATTATTTTTCTTTTTAAAATCTTTCTTATTTTCCCAACTAAAAGCGGACATTATATATTCAGATTTGGGCAACAAGAAGTTATAGAGTATATCAATAGACACTTGATGGTTCAATCAAGTATCTATAAATTATCACTAGATTTGTATGTAGACGTTCGTATTTTTGTTCAAAACCCTAATTTGATGATTATATGGGCCAATACTGTTTTAAGCCCAAGAAGTGGAACAGGCCGTGGTTTTTCTACCTGATTTTGCACAAATGCATGGATTTGTTTTAAACATTACTCCCTCCGTCCCATATTAAGTGTTCATTTTTGACTTTTTGAATTCTTTTTTCATAAACTTTAACCGTAAATATTTTTCTTTATGTTATATAATGCTTACTGAAAATTATACCAATGAAAAATACATTCGAAACTCTATCCATTCATATATTTTGCATTGAGTATCATATAACATAAGAAGAAATAATTAAGGTCAAAGTTGAAGAAAAAAGACTTTTAAAAGTAAAAAATGGACACTTAATATGGGACGGATGGAGTATTTCCAAACAAGATACTTCATTTAGATCTCATACATATAATATAGTTGAATATTTTTGTAACATTAGATGCCATGTGATATGCACTTTTCATCCTTGACTTGAGTATAATTAACAATGTTAGTCTCCTTTTGCAAAATTTTCAATTAATGTAACTTTTACGTACATCACCACATCTTTAAATGTATCTAAGAACATTTCGTTACACAAATTATGAGCTTATGTCCAACTTTGTTCTATGTTTACTATCTTTTGTTTTGTCACATACATGTTTCAGTATTTAACATATGAAGGACACACATTAAAAAGAAATGCGTCAACAAATTATTTGTAGCTGACGTACAAAGAAAATAGAGCAATCGGTAATCTTTCATTGGAAAAAAAAGGTTGAGTGTATCTTGAGAGTTTACAGTGGAAGGAGAGACGGGAGTATGTATGTATAGTGTTTTGAGTTGTTCTAACAAATGAGTAGAAAATGTAAAAAAAATGGGAGGTTTAACATGTGCAAGAGAGGTAGGCTAGGGGATGGGAGGAGGGGTGAGCAGTTACCTATTGTCCCATCAAACATTTAAACTTAGATTGAGATCTTGGAGAGTAATGAAAGAACAGAATGTTTGTTGAAAGAAGTATGATGATTAGATTGTTTGACTAACAATAACAGATGAGACATATTTTATCTTTTTAAAATATTGTATGTATGTAGTATCTTATTGTAATAGTTTTTCAAACAATATGTTTGTAACTTACCAAAAGTGTCTACGCTTACAGGGGTTGTGCTTTGTAATATGAAGAATATTAGAGAACGCATACTTCGCAACACTAACGTATTTATGTATTTTCGTAATAACGAGGCTACAATAAAAAAGTTGCACAACGAAGCAAAGTGCGATGAGACATTCAGCCAATTCATGATATGTTTTGTTTTCTACACAGTAAGATCTTTTTGTTTTAAAACTATATATGCTGTTAAACCATAGCTACAATCTTATGTTTTTTTTTTCTTCATAATAATGAGGTTACACTTAACAAAATATGTCGTCTTAAAAGATATTCCAGCCTCTTATGGTTTTTTTTTTTTGAACGGCAAATTGGCCAGCCTCTTATGGTTTGACAGTTTGACTTGACCTTATAACTTGATAAACATATAATGTCATTATTTGTGCGCATGATTTTACTATTTTGCAATATTACGTCTTTTGATATCCAAGGCCTTAGATTTTGGTTTAGCTTCGACATCGAGATCAAGTAGGTTAGATGCAAAGATTTCTTAAAAACATAACACGAACCAACTTGGGCCGTGCTTAGCACGGCATAAAAGAATTACCTAGTTTGCAAAATAAAAGTCACATAACCGCATAAAGATGTGATAATTAACTATAAACATAGCCTACGAATCCTGGTACTATATAATATTTTATATAATATTTCGTAAGAGAAAAATATTTTGTGACAATTCGTCTTTTTATTGACCGATACGAGGATCAATTCCAAATCGAACCATTTTATTGTCTAATAAAAATCAAAATTAAATTAGTTTCATTAAAGTTTTGAAGTAGGCCTTAAGAGCTATTTTTTGTAATTTCGAATTTGAGAATAAATAAACGTCACATTTAGTTGTTTAATAGAATTATAACAAGCATGGTTACCCGCGCGTTGCTGCGGGGCGTTAATTTTCCGCGCATTGCTGCGGGGCGTTAAACTTTTTTTTTTATTTTTTATTTTGTGCGGATTTATTTTTTCGGTATCATGTTTAATAGTTTGTTTTTTTATGGGCTTATGTGTTGGGCCTCATCTACTCGCAATTAAAATTTGTTAACCAAAAATTATATGCAACACAAAACTGAAAAAGAATAAGAATGACTAGAAAATTGAAATTCGATGTCCAAATTGTCAGCCCATTGTTAAAACGTGACGCACCCCAATTCAAATTCTATGGCGAAATTACCTCAGCCCAAAACAAAATTTTTGTTATGGTACAAAAGAAAATATACTTGGGCCGATCCAAATCGGGAGCTCAATAAAATAGCACTGTAGCAAGCATGTCGAAACGACGTCGTATAATTCCATTCATAGTATATATAATATAATACTTTAAAATATATATATATATATATATATATATATATATAATTTTATGGATATAAGTGATAAATGTTAATATAATAATCAATATATACTTTACGATATTGAAATGTAATAGTAATAAAATGATAAAAGTTACGGTTTCCTAATAACAAAATTAACATTTCTAATTCATATTTCACATCACAACAATGCTAAATATATATTGTAGTTGCAAATAATTGAAATTTTATTTTAAGAGATACTCGTAATTAAAATTAGATAACAAAACTTTTACTTTTAGGTCACGTGTCCTCACTCCATACACAACACCTTACCCAATAATTAAAGGCTACTTTTTACAATTTTACAATTTCTCTCTCCTGGATATATCGTCTTCTTCATCAGTCATCTTTATCATTACCAGAAAATATTCAGATTTCGTTTCTTTCTATAATTTTTTTCATTTCAATATAACACAAATCTAAAATTGATGCCCCCAAGAATTTGATGCCTTGGGTCGTCGCCCAGCTCGCCCAATATCAGGGCCGGCCCTGGTTATGACGATTCATTCTCTGTCACGCCTCGTGATTCCGCCGTTGTCGGGGTGTGACAAACAGTGCCACCAGGACCAACCCTCTCGGATCTCGCTTTCTGAGCCAAAGCACATAACTCTTGCTCCTTCTATTCCTTCTCCTTCATCATCAAATCCTTCTGCAATTTGGATCTCGTGGTAACAAATTCTCTAGCCTTTTGGTATTGCCCATTATAGTTTTAATTTACATGAAAAATTATCAAAGAAAAAGACTTAGTGTAAGTGGACTTTCATATAATTCAAATGGATCAATCAAGTTTTTTGCTTTGTTATGTAAATATCAAAGTTTAATTAATTGATTTTCGATACAAACGATATTAGATATGATCAAAATCTATACACCTATAGGTTTATTAAATTAAAGGGGACCAAATATATGTAGTCGAATTTATATTTTATATTATAATCATACACCTGGCTCTTCTGTTCTGGAACTAAACTTCAACTTGCAGTGGCCTCAACTTTAGCTCCCTTGCAAGCTCTTGCTTTTGCTGTTGCTAATAGTAAACATGAATGACAAAGAAAAGCTAAGATGCGTTCTTTCAAAAAATTTAAGCTTTTGAATTGGAAAGTAGCATTGCATTCTCATCGGCTGCTATTACTCTATTATTAGGTTCAACAATAGTTTTTTTTTGGTAAAAGGTTACCCCGGTAAATATATTAATCACAAGAAACATTTAAGTACAAAGGAGTGTGGCTGAAATATCACAATTACCTCAAACTAGAAGCTTGAACTACCACTAGAGCACAAGAGACATGCCTCAATGTGCACCTAACAACAAAGACTTAATCATACGACCTAAATAACTCGCAGACCAAGCTACCATCCAAATATGGACCATTGGACGAACCCATGAGACAAAACCGATCATAATATCAGCATGATCACAACAAAATTTAAAGGAAAGTACAAAGTAAATCTCTCTAGGGAATAGGGTCTAAGAATGTTTTAACTTAGGTTTCACTACGCAAGACAGAAAGGTCTTTCCTTACGCATTAACATTATCTGCCACAACGCTAGAGTTCCCGCGAGCTTTTCTCTTCCAAATCTGGTTCACATGGTTTTGATTCTTCCACTTTGGACAATCACTCTTGTAATGTCCTGACTTTCCACACTCATAACAGATCACTTTAGGTTTTTGATTTGCCACTAGGGGCCTCTGTGTCGTCATCAGAGCTTGGGTCCTACAATCTCTAGTTTGGTGACCAACCCGCTTGCAATTTCCACATTTTGCCGCACACGGGCCAGTGTGGTGAAACTTGCACTTGTTACACAGAGGTAGAGTTCCAGCGTATTCTCTCTTGTTGCTTAGTTCGATAGCGTGTGCCCTAATCATTTTATGTCATTTGTTTGCTTGTTGGTTAGAACTCCCGCCATGATCACTTTCCCATTCCCTCTTGTTGCTAGTAGAGATGCAAATGTAAACCGGTTTTTTTTTAAACCGGTACAAAAAACCGAAACCGGTTTTTTTAACCAAACCGGTTAAACATAACCGAACCGGTTAGACCGGTTTTCGGGAATCGGTTAAAAAAACCGGTCAACACTCACAGTAAATAGCCGTTACAAATTTAAAAAAAAAAACGGTTTTAACCGGTTTTTTTGGTTTTTTTAAAAAAAAATACCCAACGGCTACTAGCCGTTATGCTAGTCGATTTTTTGTTTTTTGTGTGTTTTTTGATGATTTTAGGGCATGGATTGGTAGTATAAATACATGTAATGGGTTGGGTTTAAAACACATCAAAAACACTCACTAATCTCTCTTTTTCTCTCTAATCGTGATATATATACTCTAATTTCTCAAATCCCTCTATAATGGAAAACTCACAATCACAACAAGCTTCCACTAATCCCTCCATTTCTACTAGCCATGTACGAAAAGTTTACACAAATGAAGATGTGGTGCGAATTAGACCAACTACGAGAAAAGGCGATGTTTGGTCTAATTTCGATATGTGTATTATGATCGATGGGGTGGAAAAGGCGCGTTGCAAGAAATGTATGAAATTTTATAACCCCGCGTCTAACACTACACTCCGGACTCATAAGAACGGTTGTAATGCGGTTAGCCAAAATGATACGTCACAAGGTACTATTGGTGCGGATGGTCAAGTTTTTATATTTGATAATGATGCGGTTCGACTTGATTTTACGAAGTTTGTCATTCAACAAGCGCTTCCATTCAACCACTTCGACAACGTCAAGCTTACGGAGATCATCAAAAGGAGGCTACAACCGCGGTATCAACATGTAAGTCGTACTACTCTTAGAAGTGATGCTTTTAAATTATGGGAAACGGCTAAAAAAGATATTATTGATGGTTTTCGTGATTATAAATATGGTGTTTCTATAACTACGGATACTTGGACCGCACCACATGGTACGGCAAATTCTTATTTAGCCGTTACGGCTCATTGGTTTAATCCCGAATCTTGGTTATTAATGAAACGGACAATTGCTTTTAAACTATTTGGTTATCCTCATACGGGATCTAATTTAAGAAAAACATCAAACCACTAGAAAAAATTTCTTATTTAGACCGATTACGGTCTCATATAAGTTCTTACATCCGAATCGGACTTTGGTATATTATAGAAATAGAAACGGAACAATTGCTTTTAAACTAATTGGTATCACCATACTGGATTTCTCTACACTTTCTAAGAAAAATCTAATGAAACATGACACACTTTAATTAGTAATCAAAAACATTTTAGTCGATAATAAAGGTAATCTTTCTTCTACGACATCTATTACCTCATAGCATACAATGCATCCAAAAACACACATACTCACTTTAACAGCAGCTATGGAATACTGTTAAAAATTTTATCTCTATTAAAATACACCTCTGTCCGTTTTAAGATGTCGTTTTTTATTCAGTCTCTCCTGTTGTGTTGCAACAAGATTATATCATCAATTTAAATACTTAGTGGCGGGGGTTCGGGGTGAGGGCGGGGGACGGAATTGGAAGGAAAAATGATCTGGGGGGATGGAGTTGTTTAAGGATGTAAGTATTGGAGGGGGGGAGGTGTTTATTTAGTAAAATCGATGATAAATGTTGTCGGAGGAGGAGAGGGTTTATCAACGAACAAATGAACTATAACGTTTTCTAAACATTGTGGTGAAGAACCCTTTAGGACCTTGCTATGAAATCAATCTAACTAGATTATCTGAAGTGGAATTCTAACTTGCATGATGTTTAAAAATATTAAAGACAACGTGAGACTTTAAAAACGCTTTTAAATGAGACACTTCTCTATAGAAATAAGTCCGTTTTCGATAAGCGACCAAGATTGAGGATTTACTAAAAGATTTAACAATTTATAGAAAATACCACACGAAAATACCCTGAGGCCCCAACAAAATACACGTGGAGTTAAAAAACCCAACTACACCAAAGAATTAAAAACAAATTTATGCTATACGGAAAAATTATAGACAAAATAGCGAAACCTCACCTAGACAAATGTTTTAGAATAAATCGTTAAAGTTATAAAAAAGAAATTTTGTAAAATCTTTTGCTAATTTACCATTGGTTTTTACTTGTTACGCCGCACTTAATCCATTTTTAAAAAGTTGGAGGCGTATAATTTTAATAACAAGAATAATGAACAATTAGACTTATCCTTTGGGTTAGAAAGACGCTAACAGCACCCCTACCCCCAACTATATAAACTCCCAAATTTTTTAAATTTAAACCGATAACATTTAAAAAATTTATTTGGAATTTAATAAGCAACAAAGAATATGGTCAACCAACAAAAACCCAATTGTTGATAAATGCGAGGCACTGAATCTTCCCGAATGTCAAGTATATTAATATAACCATTATAATATTTATTTATGAAGACACACTAAAAGCGCCAACGGAACATCCGCCCCAACAAAAAGCGAGTTGGGACAATAAATGGCTACAACTTTATTAATAACATTAAGAGGGCCCGAAGAGTTTACAAACATTGACACTTCAGGCTTTGGATGGAAAGAAAGGTAAAGCCAATTATCCAATTTTATCCGCTATGGCTCGTGCTTATTAACGGTCCAAGCTTCGACGGAAGCTATCCAAATCGGCATTTTCTATTAGCGGTAGAACTTATATCAGAAAAGAAGGTCAAGACTAACCCCCTAAATCCGATAGAAGTATGTGTAAGTTTTTGAAAGATTAATTTGGACGAGTAGATAAGGGTACAACATGAAAACAACATCGTAGGGAAGGTCCGATTATAGAAGACGATGAAGAAACTATAAGCAAGAGAAGAATTGATTTAGGGATAATCACCTCCGAAATACCAGAATTAGATGAAGGTAGTTTTAAGAAGACTTAGAATATTGAAACACGTATATGTAGGAAGATTTTTTGGTAAGATTTAAATGGATTCAAAAAGTATAACGGGTGATGGCAATGCCAAACTCGACATACTTGGAGTACACTAATATGTTGTTCGGATGATGGCCAAGCCGAAGCTCGAAATGTATTAGTATTGATATTATATTTTAGTTGTAAAATTTGTAATTGTTTTAAATAAAATTATGGTTGTAATTTTTTTATTAATGATTGCCGGTGGCAAATAAAAAGTTATGATTGTATTTAGTTTAGTACTTTCCGATGTATTGTATTAAATTTAAAATTTATTGATAATTAACACGTATATTAAATAAATGTTTTTTTTCGAATTTTATATTCCAAAAAAAAAACCTGAACCATTATAAAAACCGATATCCTTCCGAACAATCATTATAAACCGAAAAAAAACCGAACCGGTAAAAAACCGATTCCGAAAATTTATAACCGAAAAAAACCGATTCTGAACATTTATAACCGAAAAAAACCGATTTCGGAAAAACCGAAAAAACCGAAACCGGTTATTAGAAAAACCGGTTTTTTTAAAACCGGTTTTCTAAAAACCGGAAACCGGTTTTAACCGATTTTTTTGCACCACTAGTTGCTAGCATCCTTTGTCGCCTTGACTCCCTGACATACGACCTGATCCATTGAGTCGCGAGCCACACGGGTTTTTGTTTCGTAGATAGCAATAGCCCCAATAGCATTAGCAACTCGTTGATCTATAAGTTTCTCTATGTCTTCTTGACTTAGGGGTTGTTCCTTTGGCGGCATGCTTCTTTAAAATCACAAGAAATAACAATACTCATGAGGTTTTGTCCAAAATAAAATCACGACACACAATAAGTACAATACATATCAACTGAGATCATGACATGCAGAGGTATAAGATGAATTCAATCATGGCAAAAATAAATCAACATCACAAATAGCATAATCATAACCAACATCATAGATTAATACTTAATACATCATTTTATATGAATAAAAAGAGTACAAGTTTCTCATTAACTCTACCAACCAAATAATACTCAGTTTAGTAAGCTATAATACAAAGGAAGCTACAATAATGCTAATCTATCTATCTATGGACCAAGGTGCCTCTCAATCTCCTAGAGACTGGCCTCTATGTCCTGCGCTCGACTCCGTAGCTCAGCCATCTTAAGCCCGTCAACCATACGGGGCTCTAGCAAATATATGATATTCATCTGAGTGGATCCCACTAAAATCTGTACTGCCTTAGCTCGCTGCTCTGCAGCCTCAACCCTAGCATGTAATGCCTTAACATCCTGCTCTGTCATCTTAGCCCTCTAAATGCGAACTCTATCTCCAGTATATCTAACATGGCTCCGCTTAAGACGAGTCTTTGTGTACTTGACTCGCCTGCGCAGCTCTGTAATCTCGAGTCTGTCGGTCACCTGATAATCCTATAAGTCTATGGCCTGCTGCTCATCAGCCACTGCTCGAATATGTAACTGTGTGATCCTGTCTCTCGCAATTCTCAATGAGTCTCGGGTAACCATATCCTGCTGCTCCAAGGTCTCAACTCTGGCACGAAGAGCCACAATCTCCTGCTGTGATGATCCTATGTCATCCTGAGGTATCCCTATGTCGTGCTCCATCTCCTCAAACAATGACAAGTGTGGTAGCGGTGCAGATCTAACGGGTAGGGTGGTGTCCTCATCCTTAGAATCAGGAAGGATGATAAATGGGACGAATATTCTGGTGCGTGACGTAACAGGAGTACGGGGTGTAGTCATAGTGCTGTGACAACCAAGAGTTTATATAAATAACTTTTATATAAGACAAGTGTAAAATGTGCATAAGACAGTGTAAACGCAAGTATAGGCACGGTAAGCATGTAGTGTTTATGCACATGAAAAAGTTTTATGTGATGCAATGTTTATGTAATGGTTATAGTATAGGTATGTTATGCAACCTAGTTCTCTATAACATTGGCTCTAGATACCAATCTGTAACACCCCTAACATACGTAGAAACGAAAAGGTAACTGAGGGCGTTACTTCATGATACATAAGCACAAGATAATAGGGAACGACCTCTACATGAGTCGTTAAAAGATAACCTCGTTGTTTTATTGAAATAAATTAATTCAAAACAAGTAGACCCAAGTTTGCATCAAAAGAAAATCATTGTTTTCAAAAAATACAATGGGGATAAAGTAGTGCAAGTGAAATCCATGAAAATATTATCTTGAATGAATGAAGACCCGATGCACTTGAAATACGCCATACCAAGTTAAGCACCTGAGAAATACATGCTTAAAAATATCAACATAAAGTTGGTGAGTTCATAGGTTTAAGTAAATAAGTAAAGTTAGACCGCAAGATTTCAAATAACTATTGACTGGTATACAATATTTAGAAAAGTAATTACGATTGCACTAAGCTCATGACATCGAAGCTACAACAAAGTATGTATGTAATTTAATGCAATTAAAGTAACCGAGTAGGTGTTCAACTCACAACACCCTAAGTTTGACATGGTATACGTCCGTTAGGTCGGTCCTCCAAAACTAGTAAGCGCTTAACTTACCCGAACGGGGATGTCAATCCCAAATAGATCTATTTATAACACTCGCGCTTACAACAAGTAATTAACGGTTCATGATAATTGGGCATAGTGGGTTATCGCTACTTAGGCTAATCCGTAATCATTTAAAAGAAAGGTACTTGCGTCTAAAAAGTAAAACAAGCAATGTATCTCACCTCGAGATTTTTAAAATGGTGATAAACAAGTTAAAGCGGGGCTATAAACTCACCTTAGGGAAAGTATTGATTTTGGGAAAATCAAGCAAGTGAAAACGTCACAACGAGTTCTGATACGCAACTTAATTAAATATGGATCGATTTAGAATTATGCAAATGCAATAGAGGGATGCAAATACATTTTTATATCAGTATATCACCACCTAATAGTTTGCGTTTTAGTTCTATAAGTCAAAATAGCATTTACGTCAAATTCGCCATTTTTATTCATCATTATATACTTTACCGTTATTTAAGTATCCAATTTAATAAATCCTATCTCGCTTACTTAATAATATTTTTGAAAGTTTTTGACGTGTATGGGATGTATATAAGTAACACCGCAGTATTTGTTAAAGATTTTATAGCTCAAACGGACTCAAAAACGCCCAAAACCCCCAATTTAATTTCCAAACAGCTCACTATATTAGTAAAAATTCCTGCAAGAAGTTTATTAAATTTCTAGAAAGTAGTCCTACTTTAAAAGGGCGTGTCTCCTTCGTTATAAAGATTCACAGGATGGCCAATAGCGAGGTTGCAAGGAAAAATCATGTTCTACAAGTTTTCTTTATGAGTTTTACCCAACTCAAAACCGAAACGGGTCAAAAACACCATTTTAGAATCTGGACAGATTGTTTATAAAAACAGTTTTGCTGAAAAAATTACTAAACTTCATTTGGTCATATCTCATTCGTTTTAAGTCTGATTTTTGCGATTTTATATCCACGCGTTCGTATGAAGATAGACTATCATATTTTTAAGATCTTTGATGTCCAAAACAAGATTAAGTGTCTGAAAATATAAATATAATTTCTGGACAACAACTATA
>BQNB010009533.1:3791-86534 GCA_026074375.1 Tanacetum coccineum | reverse complement strand
TATATTTGGCATTTTAAGTCCGTTTTTGGTTATTTTAGCTCGTTTTTAAAGGTAAAAGGTATGTGTAATTAAGCACATACCATCGTAATTCGTATATTAAAATGAAAAAAACCAAAAAGAACTATTTGATAGCTTGTTTATTTAAATTTCTAAATGTCTTTGTATATCTCTTATTTGCTAAGTGTTGCTTATTTGACTTTGATCGCATGCAAAATAGATATAAATATAAAAAATTAAAAAGTATTAAAAAAATTTGTTTGATGATAAATGTGCTTAAAAACTTGATATTTGTTATGTGTGATAAATATTTAGGACATAATAAAAATAAGAAACCTAAAAATACTATAATTAAAATTCTTAATAGACTTAAATTTCAGAAAGTGCGCCGTAATTTTTCTAAAGTGCGACGCACTTTCTTGGCTGAAACTAAATAGTTAGCTTATTTCTTCGTTTTTGAACGAGAATTGCTTAAACTTAAAAATGCTATCTGTTTATTGATAATATGTAAATGTAAAATGGTATTGTTAGTTGTTTTAACTAACCCACTAATGTTTGTTTTAATGTTGTCTTATTTTATAAGAGTTATGGATCCAAATTCGAGTCTTGGAAAAATTTGCTTAGGAGAAGACGTTGTTGTAATTTCGAGTGATAAAGTTGAAGGATCTGGAGACTAAAATTCTCCAGAATTTCAAGACACTTCTAACAGTGAACAAAAGAAAGAAACGAAGGGTATGGTTTTTCACCAGATGGAAACCAAAGAAGTTAGTGATAGATTCGTGGCTCCTTGTTTTGTCAATGGGCTGGAGGCTTATGATGGTGAGATTAATCTTGGAGTAGAGGAGAACATGATCTCAAACGAATATGCAGTAAAGTTATGTTTAGAACATGAAGTTAAAAGAGGAAACAACGTGGTTAAGAAGGAACTCCTTATTGCACTCAGAGGAAAAATCTATTTTGTGAAGTTCATTATCCAGAAGAAGATGATGTTGAACCTGGGGTGATTTTCGATAGATCATTCTTATGCATGACCAAGGCAATTACTGATTTCAGGGCTGGAAGTGTCACAATATACCCTAATATTGATCCATTCTTGGAAGAAACCAAAAAAGAAGAAAAGAGCAATGATGATTAGGACCATTTGCTTGATTTTAACATAGATGATATACCACTGTTAGGTAAAGAAGGACTTTCGCCATTCGTATGCAAAATAGGGAATAGTAGCCGTAATAAGAAGCGGGCAATGGAAAACCTCAACTTTTTCTATCAAGGTATAGGAACATCTTCATCAGCTGGTGGTCATTTAACTCAAGAAGAAGCAGCTAAAGAAGAATTAGCAATCAGAATGAGCCGAAAGTTTGCTTTATTGGAGGAATAAAGGCCTATAATCGAGACAATGGCTTATCATGACAAATACAAGGAAGTTCTCGATGAAGTTTGGAAAGACAAGGTAGAGTTAGATGGAAAGATTGTAAAAGAAGAAGAGGAAGCAGTAAAAAGGATTAAGGGTGAGGCGTTAAAAGAGAAAGACAACCCTGGAGCATTCATATTTCCCATCAGATTGGAGGGACATGTTAACGAAAATGCGTTAGCAGATACTGGGTCAGATATAAATACTATGCCTTTCCGGGTATATGTGCAGTTAGGGAGAGTAGATATGAAGAAGGTTGATAGAGGAATCACGATGATAAATCACACTCAGGTAGAAGCCATGGGGATACTCACAAATGTTCTTTGTCAGGTAGGGGTCACAACCTTGATTGCTAAGTTTCTAATCCTGGATATTCTGATTGACCGTGATTCACCAATAGTTTTTGTTCGGGGATTCCTACGTACGATTGGTGGCATAGTAAATACTCCTGAGAGACTTTTCTCAACCTTTGATGGGTTTTTTCACCAAACCTTCTGTGCTGCAAGATCTGATGTTATGAGAAACGCATAAAGTGATAGTGACGACGAGGAAGATTACCAGATAAAAATGAATAAGTTTGGAGCACCGATATATGGACCAAAACCTGCACCGTTAAACTGTAACGATCCAACTAAGCGATCATTATCTATAGAAACTGTAACTAACCCATTTCAGAAAATTAGCGTTTGGAAGAAGGTGGTTGGTTTCCTTGGCTCGTTACCAGTACCATTAAAGAACGTTAATAGATCCAAGACAACTATGGTAGAAACTTTGATTGAATATATCAAAGACTATGCGGACTATAGTCTATGATACTAAGAAGAATAAGCAATAAAATAGTAAATATTGAATACACACAAAGATAACCAAACTTTTAGCCTCAATATAAAAACGAACACTCTTGACAGTGTTAGGGTTATACAAAACCTTGAAGCTATAAACTATGAATTCTATGAATGTATATGAATGAGAGATATATAAACTACATGCCCTAGGGTCTCCTTTTATACACTATGAAACCCTAATGGGGTTACAATACATTTTCTCTCCATACATATCTTTTCCTACTATAACTCCATTCCTATGCCCATAAGCATCCTAAATTATGCCGTAACAGTACTAACTTAACTCTAACAGCAGTAATAACTTAGTGTATTCTAGCAGTCTTCACCAGCAGTAGAAACATAACTAGCAGCAGTAATAATCATAACTAGCAGCATTAACTTCAACAGCACTAAGAAGCCTTTTAATCCCAACAATCCTATCCTAATCCGCCTCCTCCTCCTTATCCGTACCTCCCGGTACCCTATCCTTGAAATCCTGTCCCAATTAATCCTGTTCCTCTAATCCTCTTCCTAAGCCATTTAACCATAACTCCTGATTGGCTCCTAATATCCTCCCCGTGAATCCTCCTTATTAGATCCTGTATCCACCATTACATCCTATCCTCCGGGGCCATCCATTCCTGTATTCGACCTCCTAACATACAGGCCTTAAAACTAACCTTATATGTTCCCACCCTTTCTGAATCTTCAAGTTTCATGATTAAAATCTTTATCTTTCATCAGTACAAATTATTCAAACACTTTTCCTACTTCTTAAAGATATGACCTTGTATAGCTGATAAAGTTTTCCAAACACGTTCATGCTTCTTGGTTCTTTCAAACTTGCATGAATATCTTCCTAAGAAGTTCTCTGGACATCTCATTATCTTAATCCACCAAGAGCTTTGCGACCAACATCAATGTAATATTTCCTCTTGACAATAGATACATCTCCTTTCTCTTTTGCTTGTAATTTTGCAGCTAACGCATAGTCTGCATCCATCATAGCTTCAACATCATCTCATTCAGGAATGTTTATAGCTTTACTAGCTTCTTCTTCTCTTTCTCTTTCAAGCCTGACTTCTTCATCTAACTCTGCTTGAAGTCTTTAAGCTACATCAGCATCATATTCAATTTGATCTTTGCCTTTCACTTTCACTGGTTTCTCAGGCTCTTGCATGATGGCTTTTCCTTTATCTTTTGGATCAATTTGTGGAGGTGGCACAGTTGGTCTTGTAGCAGTCTCACTAGCTTCTTTCACAATTACTCCTCTTGCTAGTCTTGTAGCAGTCTCACTTGATACTCCTTTTTCCTTTGATTTTTCTTTTGATTTCACACTTCTCATTTTCATAAGGGTCTGAGCAATTATGAGATCTTCATCTTCAATAAAAGTTGTTGTTGTTGGAGGAGGAGTACTTGGTTCAGCAATACTAACAGATACACCAGCAGTAGTAATTGGTGTACTAGCAGTAGTAACAGGTTCAGCTGTAGTAATATTAATACTGGCAGTAGTAATTGTTGTACTAGCAGTATTAACTCTAATATCATGACCATACCTCCCTCGAGTCTCTGAATCCTCTTGAAACCATAAAATCCATTCATCTTGATCAATTTCATTCCTTCCCTGTTTGGATGCATCCTCTTGATTACCCAAACTCTTTTCAGCAGAAGACTCTATCCTGACCTTGAATAATCTCATCTTGAGTTTTGGAGTTCTTGACTTCTTCTTACTTTATAGCTTCTTAACTCTTTTCTTTAACTTCTAAATTTCCAAAGCTTGAGCAAGAGTCTCTTTACATACTTATTCAAAGAACTTTTATAAATAGTTTTGTACAAAGGTCCATCAATTCCTGTAGTTTCATACTGTCCTCCCCACTTCCAAGTCTGAAAGGTGGTTCATTGGACCGTTTAGACAACCTTTCAAACCTAGTTTGCGCATGTTTGTCCCCCATGGTGTCTTGGCGCCTGGGACTACCACTTGAACCAATTCCTTGAGGAAAAGGATCATTAGGTATTATCGTGGATTGGGTCCTATTTATTTACCTACTGGCCCTGGTTCTACAGTCCTAACTAGTAGCAGTAGTGTGCAGCCCTTCCACACTGTCATCCCATACTCCTCATGGCTATCGTCATCTCTACAAGGGTAGTAGGTCTACTAGACTAAGATATCTCAATGGCCTTTCTTTTGATTTTCTTATGTTTTTGGGTCTTTTGGGTTGAGATGATGATGCAACAATAGAGATTGGTTCTACATGAGATGGTGAAGCAGTAGTAGGTGTGTGTTAGGATTTAGTAGGTTGTCCTGAACCTTCACCCTCCACTGCTTGTGATTGTATCAACATAGTAGCAAACAATGGTGTAACTGTCCCTGAAAAATCTTTTTCTTTCTTTCTCATGTTTGCAAAAACCTTTTTAGTATGAGAAGGTGTATCATATTCATTCCCAAATTTAAAAATTGTTGGTACAGATTTTCAATTTGATTGTTCCAAAAATAAGTTGTAATGAGAGGAAAAGAAAGATTTTTGAAAAGTAAGTTTATCAGAAAGTTTTTAATATCCCATCAATTGAAGGTTTTCAAAAATCCCAGTATTTATTAGACAAGTAATACCCTCCTCATCATCCAAGTGAAGATCTCTCCTCACAGATGATTCTGTTATTACTACTGTCTTGCTATTAACTTTAGCATGTATTTGTGTTTGATTATTGACTGTTTTGATCTTTGTATTAGACCAAAACTGCTCAATATAAGCCACATAGATAGTTGGACTTATAGTTAAGGAATATCTGATAAGGCTAGCAGTCAAAAAGTCTACTATCTCATCAAAATTAGCATTCTCCATGGATTTTTCCAAGTAAGCAATCATGTTATGTGAATCAGCAAATTTTAGAGCCTTTATTGATGATGATTGTTGAAGTCGGTGATGAAATTATGGTTGGGTTTGTAATTGAGAGAGTATTAGAAGGATTAATAACGAATATGGTGTGATCGTATGCGCTTAAATAGGTAATAAAGGAAACCTATACATAAAGTTTCTGTTTTATAGTTAAAGAATACCTTCAGCAGTTGTAACTCCAACGGGAACCTAGTAGTAATAAGTAGCCTGGCAGCACTAACTTTTGCCTAGCAGTACTAACTTTTGCCCAGCAGTACTAACTTTCGCCCATCAGTACTAAGTAATGCACAACAGCATTAACCTTTGAGTTACCAGTTTTAATCTCAATTTCATTCTAAAAAGCATTTCCATCATCAATTTTGATTCTCACAAGCTCTCTTTCTGTTTTTATTTTCTCTTAATTCTTTTAAGCTCACTTTTTCTCTCTATCTGTTTTTGCTTTCTCCCAATGCTCACAGTATTAATTATAACAATAGAACTAATTATACTTACCAGTAATAAGTTAGGCTAACAACACTAACTTAAATTACATCATTAGCTGTTGTTCCATTCCATTTCAAGCATTATTTATGCAAAATCTGCTGCATATAAACACAATTAACCTCCCCTCAATCAATACTTCAGAGGTTAAGCATTCTAATACTTGCAATCAGATATTGAAATCTGTTAACATCAAATGCTTTTGTGAGCAAATCTGCAACATTCTGATCTGTATGAATCTTGAACATCTGAATAGGCTTCTTTTCATTAGAATCTCTAATAAAGTGATGTCTAATCTCAATGTGCTTAGTCTTTGAGTGAAACACTGGATTCTTAACTATGCAGATGGTACTCTCATTATCAATGAAAATCTTGGTGTTCATAAAGTTGTATCCATAATCAAGCAATTGATTTTGGATCCATAACACCTATCCATAGCAGTTTGATGCAGCTACATATTCTGCTTCAGTTGTAGAATTTGCAACCACAGTTTGCTTCTTGCATTGCCATGAAATTAGTATTCTTCAAAGAAATTGACAACCTCCTATTGTGGATTTCATGTCTAAACTTGCACCAGTATAGTCACTATCAGTATAAGCTTCCAAGACAAATGGTGAGTCCTTAGGATACCAAAGGCCCAATTTAGGTTGACCTTTTAGGTATCTAAAGATTCTTTTCACAGCATGAAGATGTGAAACTTTAGATGTGACTTAAAATCTTGCACATGCACATACAACAAACATAATATCCGGCCTTGAAGATGTTAAATACATCAATGAGCCAATCATTGATCTATATAAGTGAACATCAGCATCTTCAGCATTTTCATCCTTCAGCAAAGGCTTTGAAGTCTCCATAGGTGCACTTGCTGTCTTCATAGTTGAAAAACCAAACTTCTTTAAAATTTCATCCACATACTTGTCTTGACTGATGAAAATCCCATCATCTTTCTGTGTCACTTGTAGTCCTAAGAAGAAAGTAAGCTCACCCATAGAACTCATCTGGAACTTCTTGTGCATCAATTTCTCAAACTCAGTGCATAACTCCTTTTTAGTAGATCCAAAAATGATATCATCAACATATACTTGAACTAGTAGAATATCACTTTTGACTCTTTTAATGAACAAAGTCTTATCTATCTAACCTCTTTAAAATCTATTGTCCAATAAATAGGTGGATAAAGTCTCATACCAAGCTCTAGAAGCTTGATGTAGACCATATAATGCCTTTTCTACCTTGTAAACTTTATTAGGGAACACCGGATCTTCAAACCCTAGAGGTTGGCAGACATAAACTTCCTCTTCAATCTTGCCATTCAAAAATGCACTCTTCACATCCATCTGGTATACTATAAAGTATTTGAATGAGTAATAGGCTAAGAATAGCCTAATTGCTTTAATCCTAGCAACTGGAGCAAAAACATCATCATAATCTATTCCCTCTTCTTGAGTGTAACCTTGTGCGACCAACCTTGCCTTGTTTCTAAACATAATACCTCTCTTATCTTTCTTGTTTCTATAGATCCATTTTGTTCCAATGGCCCTCTTTCCATATGGTAAATCCACCAATGTCCAAACTTGGTGTAATTTGAACTGTAGAAGCTCATCCTGCATTGCTTCTATCCAGCTTGGATATGTCAAAGCTTGGATTACCTTCTTGCGTTCTGCTTGTCATAGAAAACAAGTAAACAAACAATTCTAAAAATCTTTGTGGTTGATCCTCTATTGCACTGAACTAAACATACCATGTTTAGTATTTTCTACCTTATAAACTCTGCCAGGGAACTCTGGATCTTCAAACCCTAGAGGTTGACAGACATAATCTTCCTCTTCGATCTTGCCATACAGAAATGCACTCTTCACATCCATCTGGTACACAACAAAGTCTTTGAATGAAGAAACTCGGGCCTATGAACAAACCTAATTGCTTTAATCCTTAGAAAACGAGAGCAATAACCTCATCATAATTATTCCCTCTTCTTGAGTATAACCTTGATGCAACAAGTCTTGCCTTGTTCCCTGATTTACAATGCCTCTTTTATCTTTCTTGTTCCTGTTATACATTTAGTACCAATGGCTCTTTTGACATTGTGGTAAATTCACCAGGTCACAAACCTGTTGTAACTTGAAATGAGAAAGCTCTTTTGCATAGCTTCTATCCAGCTCGGATCTTTTATTGCACATGATTAAACTTTTTTGGCCCTTGCTGTGATAAGGAAGACATGAAAACAGTCAATTCTAAAAATCTTTGTAGTTGATCCTCTATTGCACTGAACTAAACATACCATGGTCAGTCACATTCTTTAACATCCTTTTGGTTTGAGGTGCTGAATGTATATCTCCAATGATTTGTTCAACTGGATGATCCTTGTGAATTTTAGTAGTTAGAATAGGATTGACAAGGATATGTGTATCCATATTGGTCATGTCAGCCTCTACACCAACACCTTTATCATCATCTGAATAGACAATCTCTTCCAAATTAGGCATATTTGGATCATCATCACATCCATAGACTAAATTCTCATTAATAGCATTATCTTTTATGCTAGCAGTATTAACAGTTGAACTAACAGTATTAATATTGTTAGTACTGTTAACACTTTCATCTTTCTCTTGATTAACTCTTGGCTCCTCTGTATTTGCACCTCATTATCTTTATTCTCTAGATCTTCAGCATCCTTCTTTTCCTCCTCCCCTGATGGTTTGAATCCAGCATCAGGAGAATCTTTTAAACTAGAAGAGAATAGTGGATCTTGAGTCAAAAATGGTAGCAATATGTAATCTTTGCCAGGTACTGTCTCCACTCTAGCTTTACCTGCATTATCACATGCTTTTGTACCTGCACTACCATTAGATTGATTCCCTGCAATAACTGGCTTATAATTCATAGATTTTGTCAGTGTATCAATATCAAAAAGCCAAGTTGGTCCACTTCCTGCAACATTAGGTTTATTTTCAAGAAAAGTAATGTGCAAGGTCTCCTCTACTATCATGGCCCTACTATTAAATACTCTAAATGCCTTGCTATTCACAGAGTATCCAATAAAGAATCCCTCATCAGCCTTCCCATCCAACTTACCTAGGTGATCTAAGGTATTGAGAAATGTAATAGGACACCCAAATGGTCTCATAAAGCTTAAACTTAGTGTTCTACCATGGAAAAGTTCATAAGGGGTCTTGTTGTGAGGCTTAATTACTATATAACACTTGTACATAACATGCAGATACTTATTGATTCAGCCCTAAAGGTAGTAGGTTACTCTTTGATATCAGCTAGCATAGTCCTAGCAGCCTCTTTTGTGTTTTGTTTTTTACTATTCAGCAACTCCATTTTGTTGTAGAGTCCTAGCAACACTAATTTCTCTCTTAATCCCTTTCATCTCACAGAACTGATTCATTTCCTTATTCTTGAATTCAGTTCCATTGTCACATCTGATTATTTTGACTCTGTGATTTATTTGATTTTCTATTCCTATTATAAAATCCTTAAGGATTCCATTGGTCTCATCCTTAGTTGCTAAAAAGAAAACCCAACTAAATCTACTATAGTCATTTGTGACAACTAGGCAGTACATCTTTTTCATTATACTCTTTACAAAAGTTGGACCAAATAAATCCATGTGCAACATTTGTAAAGGTTGGCTGATTGAGCTCACAGTTTTGGTCTTACAAGAGGCTTTATGTTGCTTTCCTTTCTAACAAGCAACACATGTATGATCATTTTCAAAAATCTTTAAAGGTAAACCTCTTGTAAGATTTCCCCTCACAAGTTTGTTCATAGTTTTGAAATTTATATGCACCAGCCTTCTAAGCCAAAGATTAGATTCATCTAATGTAGCCTTTGCAAAGAGACAAGTTAGACCTCCTTGAGGAACAACATTCCTTAAATCAACGTTGTACATGTTATCCTTTCTAGGAACTCTAAGCAAGACTTGACTTTCATCAAGTAGCTTAAAGTCAGAAGACAAAACAACACATTCAGTGTCAGTAAAAAGGACATTGTTCTTCTTATCACATATTTCTAAAAAGATTAAACTTACGCTCCTTAACAAAGTATACATCTTCAAAATCCAATTTTCCTGTCCTGATTTTACATTTACCAATGATTTTACCTCCTTTGGGATCTCCTCCAAAGGCAACATATCCACCATCAATTTTTTCATAATCAGAAAGATAGGACATGTTTCCAATCATGTACCTAGAGCATCCACTGTTAATAACTTTTTTCTCCTGAAACTCAAGTTGTGGATTGCCCTGCACAACAAGTAAGAAAATCAGGCTCTCTTGGGGACCCAAGCCATTACAGACTTGGATCTGCCATGTGCATCAACATAGTCAAAACTTTTAAAGTTCATTGATGAACCATTATGTTTGGAGACATGGTCTAAAACTTTTTTACTTTGGTCTCCAAACCCAACATGCTAAGGCCTTAATAGCATTAGCCTCATTTCCCTTATATCACTTACTACTACTTTTGGCCCAATAGTAGTAACATTTCCCCTAACAGTATTAACTCTTTTATTGAAATTACTGTTCTTATTTGTTGTAAACTTGTTAAAGGGTCTTCTAACATGTGAATGTGCTATATAAAAAACATTTGATGCTGGCCTTGGACAGTTCACTGTTGGTCTTGGGTAGGCAGTATTAATTGGTCTGGCAGTATTAACTGATACTGCTGCTCTTGAAGAGTTTTATCCAGCAGTATTAAGTGTTTTATGGCCAGATTTCATTAAGACTGTTCTTGGAACAAAATTTCTTTTTGGATGAGGGTGAGTCATTCTTTGAGAATTTTTGTGATTCACCCTTTTTGCATTGTTCCATACAGGTTTTTCTGCCATTTTCTTTTCATAGAAATCACAATCTTTAATTAAATGGTTAAAACTGCCACATACATAGCAAGTTTTATTTTTAAACTCAAAATTACTTCCTAATTTCTGAGTCATCAAATTATTCCAGTTTCTCTGGTTACCTCTAGGACTTTGACTATTTTTCCTAGGGTATTTAGCTTGCTTATTGTTCTCTACTTTCTTAACAGACTCCCTAGGTGATTTGACATGCTCATTAGATTTAACAAATTCTACTTTAGTAAAACTAGATCTTCTGTGTTTAAACTTAGGCCCAGTCTCATTCTCATCCTCACTGTCAGATATCCAATCTTCAATAAGTGGTTCACTAATAGACTTAGGTTTTGACTCACTAGTTTTAGCTTTACTTGTTGCAATATCAGGTACACTAGTTACTGACTCACTAAAAACATATTCATCCTCATCAACAAGTACCAAATTAGGTAGTATATATATATAATATAGGCGAACTGGCAAATCGCTTCTAACCAAAGCGTCAAACCAACTCACATATAAAATATAATTCCGAAAGCATCGATTTCGAAAGCAAACCTTTCTAATCGTTTCCCGAGTCATTTTTTCTCTTGATGAGGCATGAATTGAACTTCGAGTAGACGTTTGTAATCGCGATTTTGAATAAATTAAGATTTTTGATTTGGATTCTAATTTCTAAAAATTAATTGCAAAAATAAGGCAAAGGAAAGCAATAAATTAAGAAAACAAAAATTAAAAACGAAAAACGTTAACGAGATTTTAAAAATGCACCTTAAAAATCTATGACTTTAAATTTTAACCGTAGAAAAGCAAACTTAATTTCTATAGGTTTTAAATGATAAAAGAAAATTTTAGAAAATATTTAATTCATTATGAATTAAAAACGCTTTTATTCTAAAAATAATATTAAAAATATTAAACTAGTTTAGAAAAATATGAAAAATTCAGGAAAAATTCTTAAGACCATATTAATCCTAAGAAAAATAAATTTGGCTAAACAGCTTATCTCAATAAGCTGTAAATAAGCTTAAATAAGTTGTAGGCTTAAACTGCCAACTTCCCTTATATAATAAATTTTGCAAACCTATATTGAAAAAGTCCCAAGGGCGCGTTGGCAGTAGAGAGTGGTGTTAAGTGTTGTGTGTGTGAAGGGTGAGGTCACAGGTTCGAAACCTGTGGCCTTACCTTTTTATAAAACGTTTTTTTTTTAATTTCTTTTTACAAACTTATTTAAAACCTTAAAATAATGACTTTTTGTAAAATGACTTTTTATGGAAAAGCTCAAATAAGCTAGAAATAAGCGAATAAAGGATGACATATCACTTAAGAGACTTATGAGCTTCCAACTCAACCAATTTTAAGAATAAGCTGAAATAAGCTTTAACTTAGACTAAATAAGCCACATACCCTTTAATCTAACCTAATAAGCAAATTTGAACACAAATTAAGAACTTAAAATAAGCTGGAAAGAGTGACAGAATGGCTTAAGGACTTATAAGCCTTTCTTATACTTAAAACAGTTTATGCCTTAAGACCTAATAAGCTAAGAGAAACTCTAAAAAGCTATGAAAGGCTACTATTATGACATAATAAGTAAATACTAACAAAAAACAAGCAATTTAAAATAAGCAACAAGAACAAAAGCAAATAAGCAGTTAAAGAGAACTTGGTTTTTATTAGCTTTAAGAGGAGAAAACACTAAATGCAGCCTTAAAAATAACCCACTAAATAAGCTCTAAACTTAAAAATAAGCTGAAACAGATTGAGTTTGGACCAGAAAGAGCTTGTGCAGTGTTTTTTAGATTCTGAAACAAACCCTAGCTACTCTAAAATTGTGATTGAGAAGAGGCTTTTTGAACTTTTAAAAACTAAAACTAAATGGCAGGTATTGACCTAAGACTCAAAAGGCAATTCTACACTCAATCAAGCCTGATTCTACTGCATTAAGGACCAAAATAAGGTATTAGAAAAGACCCAAAAACAACTTTTATACAAAGAATAGATTTAAGCTGTTTTAAAAAATTCTTAAAACCACAGATTTAAACAGTTATAACTCACAACCTTAAACTTTGATCTTAAACTTTTAAAAACTGAAGTTAACTAACTTATAGACTGAATTAAAGCTTGTTGAAACTGGTTTGAGCACTAAAACAAACTATTAACCTCATTTGACCCATTTTGACTCTTGACCCAAACACCCCTTTAAAAATCCAAAATCCATTTTAAACTTAAACAAAGAATAAGTAGTGCAATAAGCTGAACAGTAATAAGCTGAATAGTAATAAGCTGAAAACTGAAAATAGAGACTTACTTTTATTGAATAATCTTGAGGGTAACAATGCTTAGAAAAAGTAAATTCAGTATTTAAAAAGACAAATAAGATGTAAAATAAGAAATCCTACTCTACTCCTAAAACTAGATAATTTACTATGTGTGATTTCGTCCTAATTTATAGGAGGATTCTTGTGCTTATCTGTGAGGTAAGACAGCCTAGGGTCTTCAATGCCTTCCAATCATTCCATTTTTTGTAAAAGGAAAACTAAAATAATTTCCAATCAATCTTAAAACCGCATCTTGAATTGCTTTGACTTTCCCTTTTCTCATTGACGCGTTTTCTTATTCAAAAAGAAGCTTTGAATGTGCCAGCGTGGCACTGAGGGTGTCAGGAAACATATAAGAGTGTATTGAAACTATTAACAGCAATGGAGAAGGGGGTTTACCCTGTTTTGGGCCTTCCCGCCCTTTTCGGGGTTAATTAATAATATTTTAAATTTGGGGGTTAAGGGAGATAACAGGTGTTAGGTTAGGGACTAACGGTGTAATGAGGTAAGGACTAATGGTGTTAGTCCCTGGGGACTAGCGGTGCAATACTTCCAGGGACTAATGATGTAATAGCAGGGTTTGGTTTGGGCTAATGGCTGTTAAGTCCTTATTTGGGCTTATTTTGTTCAATTGGGCCGATTTTATATTTAAAGGCTTTGGGCTTTTGTGATATAAAAGGCTTAGTATAGATGGCATAATAGACTGACTTGGCCCATTAACTTGGGATGGGTTGGCCTACTATGATGTGTACGCCTTTGGCTTTGGTTTTCCACGCTCTTTCTAATCCCGTGCTCGGTTTTTTCCTTATTTTTTTCTTTTTGTGAATATCTGTCACTTGCACAGTAAATAACACAAAACAAGCATATATTTGGCATTTTAAGTCTATTTTTGGTCATTTAAGCTCATTTTATTGAGAAAAAGGTATGTGTATTTAAGCACATACCATTAGGTTTAGGGGGCATATATTTCCCAATATAGGGAGGGGGAACTGCATGATACCCTTCACCTGTTTTATACTTATCATTCACCTGACTATCAAACACTCGACTATCAAATACTTGACTATCATAACCTACACCAGTCTTGAACTTATCACTTACTTAAATATCTAACAATTTGCTTAGATTCTTAGATGAATTTTCAAACTTTTCTAATGTAAGTTTTAAATCATCTCTTTCTTTTTTGGATTTTTCTAATTTCTTTTTTAAGCTCTGTTAGTGCATTATCTCTTAACATAATATCAAGTTTTAAAATCTTCATGTCCTCTTCAAAAACAGCCTCATTCTTTTTATACACATCTAGTCTAGCCTGTACAGATTCTAAACCTGCTTTATAAGCTCCTACATTCAATTGAGACTTATTAAAATCTTTTGTCAGATTATTATAATGTTCTTTAAGAGTTTCATAAGATTTTAAACATGCTTTAGAACAAGTTGATACCTTAGTGTTTGAGCTTGAAGAACTTGAAGAAGTATAGGCCATAAGTGCAAAACTAGTAGGTCCTTCTTCAGCCTGGTCACTCCAGTCATACCCAAATCTATCACATTGAGATACTAAAGCATTTGAAGTAGTTTCTTCAATTAGCACAGTCCTTCTTGTTATCTCCCTGTTTCTGTTGTCTTGCTGCTTAGGAGCCCTTCACTCCCTAGCAAAGTGACTTCTTCTGTGGCAATTATAGCATTCCACCTTGGTCTTGTCAAAGCCAATGGTATTAGTCCCATTAACACCTAGATTCCTTCCTGTCTTCTTGAGAAATCTCCTTCCTCTCATTGTCAGCATTGCCATCTGCCACGTCAAGTCCATCTTCTTTAAATCATCAGGATCAATTTGCTTTAGGTCATCATTATTTAATTATGAACTGTTAGACTGACTTGCAAAGAAAGAGTAGATCACATCATCACTCAGATTATCAACATTTGGTAAAGTAGAAGCATTAGCCTTAGAGTTAGCAGCAGAAACACCATGAGCAGTCTTAACTGCTTCATTGGTGTTGCTAGTGATATTGGAAGACACAAAAGCTACGTTTTGTGTGTTTTGGCTTGTGCTAGATGACCCCATGACTTTAGCTTCATAAATATTCAGATTTTTGTACAAGTCATCCATGCATAGAGTCTCTAGCTGACTGATAAGCTTTTGCAGCCTATCATAAATCTGATCAAGTCCTTCTGAGCTCTTTCCATTGAAATTCTCATATTGCTGTTTAAGAAGTGTCTTTTATACTTTCTTTGACTCCTTATTACCTCCAAACCTCTTTTCTATAGCTTATATCAGAGAATTGGCACTTTTGTAGGAGTTAAAATTTAGTTGATGTTCATTTGGAAGAGCCATCAACAGAGTACCTATTGCCTTTAACTCATTCTTCCTTGCTAGCTTCTGATATGCAGTAGTAGGCGGTACTGCTGTCTCAACACCATCAACAGTCCTTGTTGGTAGAGGTGAGTCACCATTTAAGATTACTTCCCAAAGAGCATAATCAGTCATTAAGATGTACTGTTCAATCCTCATTTTCCAAAGCTCAAATTCATTTGGATTGAGTACTGGAAGTTTTGCAGCAGCAACCACTTATGCAGGTACTAACTCTATATTTTCACAAACAAATAGATCTGGTATATGTAGATTGTTCCTTCTTATTCAAAGTTTCTCAACAAGCTTCAATACCACTTTTTGATCCTACTTGAATAGATCTTGCTTAGCTTATATAAGGCTTAGTTGTATTGAATAAATCCAAGACAACTATGGTAGAAACTTTGATTGAATATATCAAAGACTATGCGGAATCTAGTCTATGATACTAAGAAGAATAATCAATAAAATAGTAACAAACAAGATTGTATAATACCAAACTTTAAGCCTCAATATATTGATACGAATACTCTTAATAGTGTTAGGGTTATACAAAACCTTGAAGTTATAACAAAACGATTTCTAGATGATATGAAGATGAGATATATGTAAACTACATACCCTAGGGTCTCCTTTTATACACCAAGGAACCCTAATGGGCTTACAACACGTTTTCTATACATACATATCTTTTCCTAAAATATCTCATACATATCACTTTAGCAGTACTAAAACAAACTAACAATACTAACTAAACTCTAACAGCAGAAACTCTTCTAGCAGTAGTAACTAATACTAGCAGTAGTAACTTTACAACTAGCAGTAGTAATGACTTAGAATATTTTCTCTTAACTTCACTAGCAGTAGAAATATAACCAGCAGCAGTAACTTCAACAGCACTCAGATGTCTTTTAATCCCAACAAATGGCGAACTGAGATAAGGTTAATTGATCCATAAGGAAATATTTATCTACAGGGATTCATAACGAAGAAAACGGATAAGAAGTTATCAAAATACCACAAGTTGAGTGACATCATGTCACCCAACTGGTTTATGGAATGAAGATATGGAACAAGTTGGATTAAAGGAGTAGCTATATACTCGCGTTTTTACTTTTTATATTATGTTTTAAAAATAAAATCATTTGTATAAAACCATAAGGGATTACATTTGATGTACGGACATTAGTCCGATAAATATTAATATCCAGTTATTATGATGAGTTAAAATTATGAAAGTTGGAAAACAAGTTTTATGTAGTGTAATATATAAATAAAAAAATAAAAATAAAAAATATATATAAAAATGGAGAAGTACGCCGCACTTTTGGGAAGTACGCCGCACTTCAGAGCGGTTTTTCATAAATAAAACTTGCCAAGCACGATTTTAACCCATTATATATACACACACACTCACCAAAACCTTCGAGGTTCTCACAAAAACAAAGAAAAAGTTTTCAAAGATCATTCTACCAAATTTTTAATCATGCCTAGGGTATGTTTATATCATTCCTTAGACTTGTTTATTATCAATTTGTTTAAATTCCTTGTCCATTAGGGTTTATAATAATTAGATTAGGAAAATTTAAATCCATGTTTCGTATGAACAATTGACCCTTTGAATTAGGATATTTAGAAGTTATTTGACACATGCATGCTTGATATTGATTAATCTAAAAACACTGTTCATATTATGTATTTACATTTAAAAATAAATTGTTTGAAGATCATAAAATTTTTCACCAGCCCAGAAAGTACGCCGGTTTTGTCCCAAAATCGCCGCACTTTGCCTATTTTCCAGAATGTACGCCACACTTCAGGGAAGTACACCGCACATTTTACATCAGAATATCACATAATGTTTTAAAAACCATCAAAACCATGACCATTTATACCAAATCATTTCTAACATAACCATACACTTTATTATTGATTGTTTTTTATGTGTAGACTATGGGAACACACAATGATGAGGCCGGATCATCAAGATCCAAACGCTCTAGACAACATGAAACTGTGGAAGAGGTATTGCTTCCACAATTTCACCATGAGTTCTTGCTATGGGAAGAATGTAACAGAGATGCAAAGTCTAGGTACAACACTAAATTGGCCCAACTTCTTCCTAAACACATTTACTCCCCTTGTGTCGTGAACTAGGATGTGTTGAACATAATGGGTTGTAATGGAAAGATTGATGACATGTTGAGAATTAGGTTGTGTGAAGCTAGATCAGATGAGGATATATTTACTTTAGTGGCTTGGATTAAAGCTTTTAATATCAATGAACCAATTTATGCAGAGCTTTGCCATGAGTTTTATTCGACTTATGAATTTGACGAAGTTTGTGCTGACGATGAATTTCAAACCAAGAAGATCATCAAGTTTAGACTTTGTGGACGTGCTCACAGTTTGACCTTGTTGGAATTTGCTCAAAGGTTGGGACTATATCAAGCGGTTGAGCTTGAGGAGGAAGGTTTTAATGTTTACTTTGAAGGAGGTTTGCGTAGTGATGAGCATTTTAACGCTCAAGATTATTGGTTAAGCATTAGTCGAGAGGAAAACCTTGGTTTATCTAGGAGTCATACTTCTACTATGAGGAACCCAATTTTGAGGGTGATTCACAAAATGATTACTTATGGTTTGTGCCAGAGGACGACTGGGTATGACAAGGTTCAGAAGAATGATATATGGCTCTTGAGCATGTTTGATGATAGACACCAAAATGGGTATGCGAATGTAGCTTGGGTGATTGTAAGATGGATGAAGAGAAAAGGAGCTAGAACTCAAAAAGAAAGTCAAATTTTCTGTTGACAGTTTATCTTAAAGATTGCAAGGAAATGTAGGGTGTTGACAGAGGATGTGGTGAGGAGTTTAAGTGCTCTGATTTATTGTAGAGATTTAGACATGATTATACTTAGATATTTGATCGACTATGAGGGTAAGCTTATTCCTGAGGATCCACATCTGGGTGTACCTAGAGTTGGTATTTCTAGACCTCCGAGAGCATCTATGCAGGATTTGTATGATAGGATGGGTAGGATGGAGATACGCCAAGAGGCGATAGAGCGGATGGAGTATAGGCAGTCATATCACTAGGACATGTACCATGGAGTGTTCAAACACATGGTTGGGGTTTACAATGTTCCACTACAGGGAGCCTACAACCCACCTGGGTATGCTCAACCATAATATGACCAGTATTATCAGCAGTACCCACCTCTGCCACCATAGTATCTATCGCAGTATCAGCAGCAGCAGCAGGATGATGATGAGTAGTGTCAAGACGACACGAGTTGGTATTGTGACCGCATGTTTTGGGTCACTTGTGGTCTAAAAACAATTTCTCTAAAACAATTATTATTATTATTATTATTATTATTATTATTATTATTATTATTATTATGGTGTGTAAAATGCCTCTGATTTATTGTAGAGAAAAGGAGCAGGAACTAAAAAAGAAAGTCAAATTTTCTGTGGACAGTTTATCTCAAAGATTGCAAGGAAATGTAGGGTGTTGATAGAGGATGTGGTGAGGAGTTTAAGTGCTCTGATTTATTGTAGAGATTTAGACATGATTATACTTAGATATTTGATCGACTATGAGGGTAAGCTTATTCCTGAGGATCCACATCCGGGTGTACCTAGAGTTGGTATTTCTAGACCTCTGAGAGCATCTATGCAGGATTTGTATGATAGGATGGGTAAGATGGAGATACGCCAAGAGGCGATAGAGCAATGGAGTATAGGCAGTCATATCACAGACATGTACCATGGGAGTGTTCAAAACATGGCTGGGTTTTTACAGTGTTCCACTACAGGGAGCCTACAACCCACCTGGGTATGCTCAGCCGTAGTATGACCAGTATTATCAGCAGTACCCACCTCCGCCACCACAGTATCCACCACAGTATCAGCAGCAGCAGCAGGATGATAATAAAGTGTCAGACGAACACGTGTTTGGTATTATGACCGATGTTTTGGTCACTTGTGTTCTAAAAACAATTTCTCTAAAACAATTAATCATTATTATTATTATTATTATTATTATTATATTATGTAGTGATAAAATGCCTCTGATTGGCATTAAGAACGAATATTTATCCGTACTTTCTCTTATAATTAATTAGGATTATTATTATTATTTGTATGCGCAATATTTATATTTGTAACAGAAAAAAGAAGAAAAAGAAGGACGCATGACAAAATGACATGAACCAAAGATTCAGAATATCAATCACAATTGAAAAGTATTATTTCACTTTCCCATTTTATCTTTCTTCATAATAATTTTTTTACATGAGGAAAAATGCTCATATTAAGTATGAGGGGAGGGGGGAGATAAACTGGAAAAGTTTAAGTTTAAGTTAAAAAAAAGTTAAAAGAAAATCGTTTGAAAAATAACATTTTATTGATCACATATAAGCAGTCTGACTCTGGATTGATAACATCACTAGCATATTTATACCACCCAGAAAAAAATTATAAGGATTAGATTTTAAGAATTCAAGTATCTATCATTGATACCTAAGATGGTTTTTATCTTTAGCTTTCTCGAGTTGTAAGCAATTGCAAATATCTTATCCGTCGTTACGGCAGTGTATATGTAGTTTTGTCGCCTTTTCTGGAGCATTGATATCGATTTAAAATTATATGACAGTGCCGGTGATTTGTTAATTCTAGAACTTGTGCTTGAAATCTTTATGAGACCGCAGTAGGAATGCGTTCGCATGTTATAAACATTTTACTAATTAAGAGGTGATAAAAATATAAATATAAGTAAACAATAATTTTGTTCAAAAAGATTTCTAATAAAATTATCTGAAATTTTATTCGTACGAATTGAATATTGGTATTGCTGTTTAAATGAAGTGCGAAGGTTGTAAACTTATAAGTTCATTTGAAGTAGTGTGCTTATCCTAAGTATGGGGGGGGGGGAAAGCAAGTTTCCCCCAAGGTAAAGTGAAATGAGGCAAAAATAAATCCTTCGGTAAAAAAAAGGGAGAGAGAAAAAATAAATGATGTGAAGAATTAGTTGGTTACATTACGGATAAGGTGAATTATGATTTTATTACAAACCTTTTTCAACGAATAATAAATAATATCACTAAATAAATTACCTCTTTTGATGTTTATGTTTGGTGCTTACTCCATGTCGGTGAAATTTATTTTTTTGTACAAGCCTATGGTAATTTGAACATTTCATGACTGCGTGTATGAGTGACTTCTGTTTTACTGAATTGAGCGAGTGTGAAAAAGAAATTTATCTGTAAAAATTCATGAGTTGCTTTGTCGCGTTATCTATGCTTGTGATCATTAATTTGTTTTGTTAAAACAAAATACTTTCGCTTTGATTCCTTAAGGGCACGCAATAAGCTAAGTATGGGGGGATTTGATAACGCTCTAAAAATACATAAAATATCCCTCGAAAATACATTAAATATATATGTTAACGCATGAAATATTGCAAAGTTCGCTTGTTTGTTGTGTAATAATGGTTTCAGGACCAAGGATGAAGAAAAGGACTAAACGTGCAAAAGAATCCTGTTAAATGCACTAACGGTCATTATGAGAAGAATCTAGAAGAGAATCTATTGAAGAATTAATGAATAAGGCCAAAGTGCGGCGCACTTACCCTAAGTGTTGCGTACTTCACAACGAAGTAAATGCCATTTAATTAAATACCAAATGTGGCGCACAGTTTTCCTTGTGCGGCGTACTTCTCCTGCAGTTACTCCAAAATCATAAATGATTACAATGATTGTGCAACCTTTCACTCTCCTATTTTCTACAACTGAAGCACCATCTTTACCTATAAATAGGCCACGAAATTCAGGGCTAAGGGCATCTCATTCTTCATTCTAAATCATCTCTAACACACACAACTCATTTGTGATCAAGAATAGTAGTTAGGAAAGTGTTCTAGTAGAATTGTTGAAGAATCACCTTGTTCTTCATCATATTCCGGGTTATAATCGAAGGAAGTTGTGGTTTGATCTCAGAAGGGTGTGTTAAGAAGTTGTTATAGTGGTTATTGTTGAATTTCCAAGTTGTTATAATATCAATTTGAAAGAAAATTATTTTATCAGTGACCATTTTGCTATTGAGTTTGGTACACGTTTCCCTACTTTTATATTATGAATTCTGAATTGTTCATGCTTGTTATGTGTTTTGAATTGATAAATATAGAGTAATTTAACATGTTTGTTTGGGGATCATGAGGGAATTATGGATTAAACGTGGATAAACTAGTGAATTTTGGAAATTATCAATATGAACTTGATGTTTTTACACTTGGACTTATTAATCATCATTCTAGTCTGGATATAGGTCGAAAGACTCCAGCTAAATTTTTAATTTCCAAGTTGTTTGTCTTTGACAACTAGATGCTAGCCTTGTGAGGATTGGCTAACAAGATGATCATTAACCAAGGGTAAAAGGGTTTAACGCTTAACCTTATGTCTAACGAACTTGGTTAAGAAAGTCTATATTCTTATTTTCTTAAACTTGAATCAAACTTAAAGCATTTTTGTAATCAAAAGTAAAGGCCGAAAGGATTTTTGATTATAATAAATAGACAATCGTTTTAGTAAACTACCAGTTTCTTTAATTGATTATACTTTAATTCTTGAACCGTTATCCATCCAAGTTTATCCATATTTTTTCTCGTACCACCAAACAACATCATTTTATATCTTGAAGTACCTTGAAATCTTTAGATCATGACAGTCTATAAGATTTACCATTTTTGTAATATAATCGACTCTTTTTAGAATTACCAATCCCATGGAACGACCTAGTCTTACCCTAAACCTATACTATAAACGGGGGTTTATACTTTACCCGTGTGTTCATTAGAAATTAGATAAAACTAGTATTATAAATTTAAAGCTTTAATAACACATCAAACTTCCCATAGTTGGGCATGTCGGCTAGGACGTCAATGAGGGGAACGTTGATCCTAACTTCTTTGATCAAATCTATGAACTTGGCATAACGCTCTTCCATTTTTTCTATGCGTAGGCGTTGAGGGTATGGGATTTTTAGTGTATACGCCTTGTACGATGGTTGATCAGAGTTGTTTGGTGTAGAGGGAGACAGTGTCACACCCCCAAATAGGGTCCCATCATCATAAGCGTTCAGGGCGTAACATCATACATATCTCAAGTACAAAGCATAAAGAACGACCTCTAAAGGGGTACGTTTTAGAAAATCATAACTTGTTGCATGAATTTAATAGAAAATAAGTCTTACAAACCATTTCAAAGAGATTAAAACATAGCGGAAGCAATATGGAAACGTAGCGGAAGCAATAATAAAGTTTTGACAAAAGACAAAGAGTATGAATAAAGATAGTCTTGAAATCAATCGAAGCCACATTGCACATAGACTTCTAATAGCACACCTTGAAAATCCAAGCTAAGCACCTGAGAAAAACATGCTTAAAACGTCAACATAAAGTTGGTGAATTCATAGGTTTAATTCAAACATAATTATAGTGGACCACAAGATTTAGTAACGTATGCGACAGTTATAACAGATACAAGTTCACATAAAACGTATTTACATTACGCTAATGTAACAACCCAAGTTTTAGGTTAACGTTTATCCCGGGCTATGATAATTATTTTTCTACATAATTGATTATAGTCGTTTATGCTATAAGGTTTGATGAAAATTTCCATTTATTGGGTAATTTCAATCCGTGATTGAGTTTCTATCTGTTCTTAGCATCCATGAAAGTTAGAAAAATTTACATTGTCCCTCCGAGAGCGTGATTATCTTATTTTTGAATTTTATGGTTTTTCCTCGAGTTTTTGTAAAAAACACGTTTAAAGGTCGTGTTTTACGCGATTTAACGTTTTATTAAACGTTTTAAAGTAAATTAGTGGGACGGAATAAAAATATTTATGAAAGTGATGTGACCCGAGTCTTTGGTCGGTTTTTAATGATGAAATAAACGCTTTGTACTAGTTTTAAAAGAATAACAAGGATAAAGGGACTAAAGGTTACAAAGTGTCAAACTTACTTATGCACACTTATAATTTCTTTACCAATTTTTTTACTCTTTTCCTCCCTCTCTTGAGTTCACGACTGGCCAAACAAACACCTACCCATTTCCGGTTGATTTTCGACATGCAATAAAATCTAATTACATATTCTTAATCCTTGTATCAAGGCCTACATATCCTACTAAAAATATTACACATGCATTAAGTTTTGAAGAAATTTGATTTTGGGTTTGTTCTTGAAGTTTTCGAGTAAAAGGGGTGTTGAAAAGAGCTAGATTAGTGTTTTAGTGAAGTTGGTTTAGTTGAAAAAGGTTTTGTTTTGCTGTTTAGGTGCTCGTCCAATTTCAAACCACAAGGGGGAAACAAAACAAGTTTTTGTTATAACTTTGTGAGTATCCTAGTTACATTTTTATGTGATTAATTTGTTGATATTGCGTATTGTATGTTGTATACTAGATGTTCAAGTGGGCGAAATTATTGAAAGCGTATTTGGTTATTACTTGAAGTTTGATGGTTTTGGTATAAATACATAGGCTAGGTAAACATGTTTTGATAGTTGGTTTATGTCAAAAGTGTCATTTTAATAGGTTTTGAGTTGACCAAGTTTGACCAGAAAGTTTGACCGCCTCGTAGTGAGTCGAGAAATTTTTGAAAGTTATTTTTGATAATGAAAAGTGATAGAGTTCGCCTTTAGCTACGTTTTGCTAGGTGGATCGCCACGTAACTTTTAAGAACGAACGTTTTACGGCCAAGTCAAGTTTGGTTATTTTTGGGGTAAAAGTCAACTACGAAGTTTGACTTTTGAAAGTCAAACTTGCATAAAATTTTGAATATAATTTGTAATGAGCAATGGGTTTGTAATGCTAGTTAATTGATGACGAAATATGAAGTTCGGATTATATTATCCTTACTTTCGGCAACTTTCTAAAAATAGAAACGTTACGGAAAACGTCGTGATATTGTTAGTGCGTCAAAGTGAAATGTTTTGCGTCGCACTTTGAGATTGTAGTATATGATTGTATATATGTTATAGTGATATATAGATGCAAGTATGCATTATATGAGTTATTATACTTTTAGTCATGTACCGCTATATATGTATTATATAGGTCGCGGTTGAGACGTGAAGTTATTTGCGCTTGTTGATTTGATTGAATTGGAAACTTTTGCTTAAGGTGAGTTCATAGCCTCGCATTTTAAATCATTTGATTTTTTTATAAACCCGCGAGGGGGATACATGTTTGTTTTATAAAATCGAACACATATGATTTTATGGTATGATGGACCCTATTATGAGATTGTTTCTGCATAAGTAGCTATTCTCGAAGTCCTTTATTTCATGAACTGTTAATTGCCTTGTGAGGTGAATGCTAATGCATTAAATAGATCTATTAGGTTTGACAACCCCGTCCGGGGTATGAATCCCTTGTGAACACCCTGTCAAACGGACGTTTTGTAGTTAGAAGTAGTAGGTATATGACAATAATACCTTGTTCTAGGGCAAATTGGCATATGAAAAGATATATGCTTGTTAACGTTCGGTGTTATGAGCTTAATGCGTTAAAGAAAAGATATCGTTATACATTTTATTTGTTGCAATGTATTCCCGAGAACTAATTATGTGTTTAAAGATTATTTCTTATGGATTATTTTAAACTCTATGAATTTCACTCAACAATTTTGTTGACGTTTTAATCATGTTTTATCCCAGTTAACCAAAGATAAAGGGAACGATGGCGTGGAGGTGTCGTGCATGTGATGATTTTGGTGAAAGTCTACTTATGTGTTCCTTGTCTTTCAAAAACAATATCTTAATGTGTTCTAAAACAATGTCGTTAATTTGAAACAATTATCTTTCAATGTTGTGTGGTTGTGGTTACGATTCATGTGGAGTCCTAAATGCGCTTTTCTCTAATTAATAATGGAACACATGTTGTAAAATGTCTCATTTGGGTCGTTTTCTATTGTCTTGGTATATTGTGCTATTTAGTAACACTCAATTGCTATTTCCGCTGTGCAATCCAAATTTGGAGGTATTACAGAGTGGTATCAAGAGCCTGAGGTTATAGAGAACTAGGTCGAGTCTTTTTGAAAACCTAAACTATAACGATTTTACACGCACACCAAGACTCCTCATTGCCATTGGTTACATATGGAAAGGGAAGGTATATTTATGCATGTGTTGTATGCATAAATTGTTACGTATTGGTATATTTATGCATGTGTTGTATGCATAAATTGTTATGTATTGGTATATTTATGCATGTGTTGTATGCATAAATTGTTATGTATTTGTATATTTATGCATGTGTTGTATGCATAGAATGTCATGTGATTATACAATAATTATTATTATATATGTTTGGAGTATATTTAAGATATATACGGGACAAGAATGTCACAAATTGTGAATTTTTGTTTGTTGCGCACTTATGCGAACTATTATTTTGGATAATAGTATTCTTATTAGAACGCTATTGAGTAAGTGTTATATGATATTTCTAGATTATCATGGTAAATGTAATTCCCCCTGAACATGTGGATGATGTACCCATAGTTGAGCCAAATTAGCACGATGATGTTCCTGTTATTCCCAAGCCAGTCTTAGTAGATGAAGACGAGGACCCGGAAGAGGAAGAATTTGAGGAAGAAGAAGAACCTCAAGAAGAAGAAGATGATATGGAAATAGACATCAAGGAAGATGAGAATGCTCCATACTTGACATATCCTTATGAAGAGGTGGATCCTCTTAACCTTCCGCCGCCTGCTTCTGAGTCAGAGCTTGAGGATGTGATTGAGGTTGAGGACACTGTTGTGTCTGAGAATGAGACTGTTCCTGCTAGTGTTCATGAGCTAAGTGAGTCGTCTACTACCCCTTTCCTTCGAGAGGACAGTGATGGTTTGTTGCTTGGTCTCATGAGGAGGGATATCAACTCTCTTTTTGGTCGGATGGATTCTCTTTCAAGACGACTGTGTGGTCACGAGACGGCGCATGCATTGGTCGAAAAGAAGGGAAAAGCAAGGGATGAGTATTATGGTAAGCTAATTCTAGATTAGGGTAACGAAGTATGATCTAGTATGGAAGAAGAAATGGCTGCAATAGAAAATATGGTTAGAAAGCTTGGTAATGCTGAAGAAAAAGCTGAGTGTAAGAAGTTAAAGAAAGAACTGGAAGAAGCAAGGTTTATTAACATACTTCTTCGTATGCAGAACGAATGAGTCGAGAGAGATCTCTATTGGACTAGAGTTCGAGCTCATGAGTTCTACCGAGAGATGATCCGCAGGGGATTTATGTTTGAAGAAAGACCTAATGAGGTTATCGATGTTCCTGTTGAAAATGAGAAGAGTCCATCATATGAGCCGCGAGGATCTCCTTATGATTCTTAGTATTTAGTTTCATTAGTAGTATCTTTATTGTGTAATCACTAAATTGAATCCTCAGTTAGTAGACTTAATGCTATTGGTTGTAACAATTTGTATCAGTTCATGAAACAATGCAACTATGTATTAACTCTTTTGTGATGAATAATGAATGACTATCTTTTGATTACTACTTGATGATTATGTGACTGTGATTGTGATTGATTTGTCATTGTATCATGTTATGAGTATATCATGTTATGAATGCTTATCAAGTTGTTTTCTGTGTGACGTGACAGAATCATGCCTCCAAAGTCTACACATTTGACTCAAGCTGCTGTTCGGCGAATGATCAAGGATATTATCGATGCTGCTATCGCTGCTGATCGGGCGAGACATGCGAATGCTGGAAAAGATATGAGAGGATCTTGACCAGTTAGGGGTTAAGATGCCGCACCTGTTGTTTGTGAGTGCACGTTTGCCAGATTTATGAAGTGCAATCCTACTGTTTTTCACGGTATTAAATGATCTGTCGAATTATGAAGATGGTTTGAGAAAACTGAGAGTGTTTTTGGAATCAGTGAATGTGCAGAGGGAAAGAAGGTGAAGTTTGCTACTGCTACACTGCAAGGACCTGCTTTGACTTGGTGGAATTCTAATATTGCAACCATGGGTTTGGAGACTGTGAACCGAATGCCTTGGACCGAAATGAAACAGTTGATGATTGCAGAGTTTTGCCCAATAGAAGAAATTCAAAGAATGGCGCACGAATTGTGGAACATTTTGGTCAAGGAGTATAACATTGTTGCTTATACTCAAAGATTCAATGAGTTAGCTTTGATGTGTCCGAGAATGGTTGAACCAAAAAGTATGAAAGTGGATGCTTATATCCGAGGATTATCTGAGAACATCAAGGGTAAGGTCACTTATTCTAGACCTACCAACCTGAATGAAGCTGTGCGTATGGCCCATAAGTTAATGGAGCAAAAGTAGCAGGCTAGGGATGAAAGGATTCTCGACGGAAAGAAGCAATAATGGGAGAACTTTCAATGTGGGAACAGTAGTGGTAAGAGCAACTACAAGGATAACTCACGCCAATCTTTGCAAAATAACCAAAAGTAAGGGTTGTGCGAGCTATGACTACTGCTCCGACTGAGAGAAAGGTGTCTTCTGGGTTACTTCTTGTGTATGAACGTTGCTTTACTCGCCATGTTGGTCTATCTACGATCAAGTTCCACAAGTGTGGAAAGGTTGGGCACAAGTTAAGGTATTACAATGAAAAGAGTATTGCCATGGGTGCTAACGCTTAGCCTGTTTGGACTAGCTATGATTATTGGGAGCAAGGTCATACGAGGAACCGATGCCCAAAGAAAGTCAAGCAAGAGGAAACTGGAAAAGTTCGTGGCCGAGCTTATGCTATTAAGGATGTTGAGCCGCAGGGACCGAATTTGGTTACTGGTATGTTTCTACTCAATAACTGCTATGCTACTATTTTATTCGATTCGGGTTCCAATAGGAGTTTTTTAGATACTAGATTTAGTTCCATGCTTGATATCGAGCCGGTTAAGATCGATTCCAGTTACGAGGTAGAATTAGCCGACGAAAGGGTAGTTAGTACGAACATTATTTTGAAAGGTTGCACTTTGAACTTAGTGAATCACCTTTTTGAAATCGATATTATGCCAATTGAGCTTAGTACGTTTGACGTCATAATCGATATGGATTGGCTTGTCAAGCGCGATACCATTATCGTTTGTGGTGAGAAGGTTGCTCGTATACCTTATGGAAACAAGATGTTGATAGTCAAAAGTGACAAAGGCATGTCTCTACTAAAGGTAATATCTTGTATTAAAGCCCATAAGTATATCAAACAAGGTTGTCATTTATTTTTGGCACATGTGACTGAGAAGAAACCAAAGGAGAAACGATTGGAAGACGTGCCTGTAATTCGTAACTGTCCTGAGGTGTTTCCTGATGATTTGCCAGGACTACCACCGTCGAGGCAAGTAGAGTTTCGAATTGATCTGGTACCGGGGGCTGCACCTGTTGCACGTGCACCATATCGTCTGGCACCGTTTGAGATGAGAGAGTTATCGGTACAACTGCAAGAGCTATTGGAAAAAGGATTTATTTGTCCGAGTTCATCACCGTAGGGAGCACCGGTGTTGTTCGTGAAAAAGAACGATGAGTCTTTTTGAATGTGTATAGATTACCGCGAGTTGAACAAGCTGACTGTCAAGAATCATTATCCTCTCCCGAGAATTGATGATTTATTCGATCAACTTCAAGGTTCAGGCGTGTATTCTAAGATTGATCTGCGATTAGGTTATCACCAGCTATGCATTAAAGAAGATGACATTCCACTTACAGCATTTAGAACTCGGTATGGCCACTTTGAGTTCCAAGTGATGCTGTTTGGATTGACTAATGCGCCTGTTGTGTTTATAGACATGATGAACTGAGTATGCAAGCCATATCTTGATTAGTTCGTCATTGTGTTCATCGATGATATTTTGGTTTATTTCAAGGACGAAGAAGAGCATGGAAAGCATTTGAAGATTATTTTGGAGCTGCTTAAGAAGGAGAGATTGTATGCTTTCAAAGTGTGATTTTTTGCTAGATTCGCTGTAATTTCTTGGTCATGTGATTGATCGTAATAGTGTTTATGTTGATCCTACCAAGATCGAAGCCATTAAGAATTGGGCTGCACCGATGACGCCAACGGAGGTGAGGCAATTTCTTGGATTAGCTAGTTACTATCGGAGGTTTATTGAAGGTTTCTCTTTGATTTCTAAGCCACTGACTAAGCTGACTTAGAAAGATAAGAAATACGAGTAGGGAAAAAAAGAAGAGAAAGCTTTTAAGACATTAAAGCAGAAGTTGTGTAGTGCACTAATCTTAGCATTGCCCGAAGGAACGGAAGATTTCGTGGTGTATTGCGATACGTCACTTAAAGGTTATGGATCCGTGTTGATGCAAAAGGAAAAGGTGATAGCGTATGCCTCTCGACAATTGAAGGTCCATAAAGAGAATTACACTACTTACGATTTGGAGTTGGGAGCCATTGTTTTTGCTCTTAGGTTATGGAGACACTATTTGTATGAAATGAAGTGTATGGTTTTCACCGATCACAAGAGCCTACATTATATTTTGAACCAGAAAGAGCTGAACTTGAGACAACAGAGGTAGATTGAGTTTTTAAGTGATTATGATTGTGAAATTCGGTATCATCCTAGAAAAGCGAATGTTGTGGCTGACGCCTTAAGTTGGAAGGAAAAGAATAGGCCATTGCGTATTCGAGCTTTGATGATGACTGTTCACAACGATCTACCAAAAGCAAATCCTTAAAGCTCAAAAGGAAGCGATAAGAAAGGAGAATATGAAGGCAAAAAATTTGGGGAGATTGATTAAGCAAATATTCGAACTTTGCCCTGATGGAACACATTGTTTTGGAAATCATATTTGGTTGCTGCGATTCGATAGATTGAGGGATTTGATTATGCATGAGTCGCATAAGTCCAAGTATTCTATCCATCCAGGATCGGACAAGAGGTATCAAGATTTGAAGTTGTTGTATTGGTGACCGAATATGAAAGCTAATATTGCCACGTATGTTAGCAAGTGTTTGACTCATGCGAAGGTTAAAGCTTAGCATCAGACACCATCTAGGTATGATACGATATGGGTTATTGTCGATCGACTAACCAAATCAGCTCATTTCCTACCCATGAAAAAGACTAATACTATAGAGAAACTTACACAACTTTATTTAAAGGAAATTATGTGTAGACATGGTGTTCCTATTTCGATCATATTGGATCAAGATAGCCATTTTATGTCTAGATTTTGGAAATCGCTTCAGAATACGTTAGGGACGAATTTGGATATGAGTATCGCTTACCACCCTCAAACAGATGGTCAAAGCGAAAGGACTATAAAAACGCTTGAAGATATGTTGCGTACCTGTCTGATCGACTTTAAAAATAGTTAGGATCGCCATCTGTCATTGGTCGAGTTCTCATACAACAATAGTTATCAAGCGAGTATTAAGGCGACACCATATGAGGCCTTGTACAGACGAAAATGTAGATCACCGGTATGCTGGAGTGAGGTTGGGGATAGCCAATGTAGAAAACTAGAAGGGGGGTTGAATAGTTTTACCGCTTTTTAATTTAACATTTATGTTTGTTTGTAAAACTTAGATTTGACTTTTTGTGAATTCAATGCTTGCACAATATGAACAATATAAGTATATGAAGTGATAAAGTAAGACAAGAGATAAGAGTAAGAACAATCAAACCACAACGCGATGATTTATAGTGGTTCGGTAACGAAGCACCTCTTCGCCCTACTCCACTCCCCGAGCACCTAGCTCCTTATGGCGGAGAAAACCGTACACAACGTTGCTTACACGGTTTACGATTACAAAGCTAAATGTCAAGTTCTAACTTAGCAAGAAACAATCTATCACAATAAAGAGATGCTTATGACTTTTTCACTCCTTTAGAACTTTCACAACTTCTTACAACATCACACCTTCTTCACAACTCTCCACAACTTTCTTCACTACTTCACACCTTCTTCACAAATTAACAAACTTCAAGACTTCAATTACACTACTCTACTTATATTCACAACTATCTATCACTACTTGTTAAAATCACCATGATCTAACTTTTAATTACTAATATCGTCAAAATCTAGCTACTAACACAACTTACAGATATACAATTGATTTACAATATGTGATATAAATGCAATAGATTGCTTTTACACAATAGAGGTGTAATACTTCTTCACTTGATGATAGAAGTATTCTTCTCTTTGCCATTGAGGAATTGAGCTTGGATCACTTGGAAACAAAGCTTTATGATTAAATGATCAAAGGATTTAGAGAGATGTGTGGGCTATTTTAGAACAGAAAGAATAAGTGCAAAAGGTAAGAAAAATGTTGGGGAATAGTCCAGTATTTATAGGATAAGTTGGAGGAGCAGGGTCTATGGCCGGTCCCCTTAAATAGGGTATCGGCTCCCTTATAATTAAGGGGGTCGCCCATGTATTTAAGGGGGCCGCCCATTTTCAGACGCTCCCCTTTTTTTCTATTTCAGGGGAGGTGATTTATGTGATTTTTCTAGCCGTTTTAGGTTCGAAAATTTGAAATTCAAAATGTTTATTTTGAATAGTTTATTTTGAATAAAACATTTCTTTTAAATGTAGAAAATGTTTTGTGATGTTTATAAAAATGCTTACAATGTTTTATAAAAGTTTAAGGTTGAATAAAAATTTCCTTTGATCATAAAATGCATTAAGCATTTATTTATTCATACCTTTAAGCGATGTAAATGTTGAAATGAGAATTTACTCCTAATTACTTGTTTACGTTGAACGTTTTTATATTTTGTAAATTAGAATCGCAAACGTAAAAGATGTGAAAAGATATTAATAATGTTTTAGGCATTTTGATGTTCGCCTATAAACACACTCCCCCTTTTTGATGATTATAAAGTTTAATCATTAACGTAAATTATTTCTAACAAGTATTTAGTGAGTTTCATGTCATTTCTCCCCTTTTTGTAGAATCAAAAAAACGGCATCATGAGGATTGATAGAAAATCGACGGAATAGAAATGCCCCCTTGATGTGTGGCTTCGCGCGGATCTCGTTCGAGGGCACCAAGGATTCGAAGTATGTGTTTAGCTACAAAAAACAAGTTAGAATAATACAAATATTTCTAACATGTAGGCGAAGAGAGAAAAATTATGGCATACAACCAAAATGGATCATTTATTATAATTAAAAGTAGATGTATGAAACCACACTCATGCTTACATAAGAAAATAACATGCTAAATTACATGAAATTTAAACTACCAAAGTCCTATAATGTAAAGCTTTTTAGGACTTTGCTTGCAAAATGGTAGATGATCAATTATTTGAGAGACTAAACATAGAGTATATTTAGTTTGGGGAGGATGGTAGAGGTGGTGTGATGATGATTGGTGGTTGTGAGAGCATATGTTCAATATATGAAAACATATATTGAAGTTCATCTCTTAACCCAAAAATGAGGGTTCGGTTGTGGATACAACAAAGGCATGAGTTACCATGTGCTTCAAGTAAATTCCAAGGAATAGGATGCTCAATGATAGGTGGTGAAGGTGATGGAGTATCAAATTAGACATCAAGTGGGGTAATTGGGGAAAGAGTGAGAGTGTTGTGCCTATTGATGCATTTTCTTGAGTTGGAGGTGATGGAAAAAAACCCTCTTAGAGAGGAGATGTGGTAGGTTCAAGAATCGTTTGGTGAAGTGATGTTAACGAGGTTTGTGTTTGGGTATGTAATCAATTTGAAGATGAAGAAGTGTCTTGGTTAATGGTGTTGGAGGGTGCATTTAGGAGCCATGGGTGATGGAAATGGAAGTTTGGGTGATAGAGTTTTTGTGTATCCTTAGGTTAATCATAAAACAATTATTTTGTGGAAATGTGTGATTTTTGGTCTCTTGGGAGACTTTGAAATAGAGGCTCTAGTGGAGGCCATGGAGGTTTATGGTGGTTGATGATGAATGAGGGAGATGGTAAATTGGTGATATGCATTTGGAGGGAATTTATAAGAAGAGATTTGTTTGAAAATGGAATGAATTTGAACAAGTTTAAGGTATTCCAAATTTTGTTCGAGCATTCTGGGCAAATATAGCTGATACTAGGTAAAAGAGGGCAAAAAGCAGAAAAAATACCGTTTTCCCGTGAAAATCTAGGGGCTCGGTCCCGTAAATAGGGGGCGGTCCCCTTAAAATTAAGGGGGCCGACCTTTATGAATTAAGGGGGCCGCCCACTGTTGGTTCCATTTTTCACAGAAAAACAATTTCTCTAAGAATTTTTGTGTGGGTATTTTTGTTTTGGTGGTTTGTTTGCAACAAGCCCTATAGAGTTTTATAAGCACATTTAATCATATAACATATAATAAACACATTGAATCATGAAGCCAAAGTGGCATAACTAGTTGATTTAATAAAACAACCAAAGGTTTAAGTAATCATAGCAAACAAGTACCTAAAAGATAACAACACATAAGTCTTTCCGTTATATGAGATGTTCACCAAACAAGTTGTTATAAATCATACACATAATTAAGTTAAAAATGTCTTAAACTACATTTAACTATCAGTTTCAATCCTTCCTATGTATTCATTTTCTTCTTTGCTTAAACTCTCCTTTTAGTGCTTACCAAATGGTCTTATAACCTTCGCGCATCTCCTTATGCATTTGTTGCGTTTGGTTGAGCAAGTCGGTTTGTCGTTCAAAGAGAGTTTCATCGGTTCGTTCGGAGGAGGAAGGCATTTGGTAGTTTTGGTAGTTGAGAGGATCAAGAGAGTTAAGATAGGTTGTAGGAGATGGAGTACTTGCACGAGAAGTTTTGACATCATCATCATCATCATCATCATCGTCATGTTGATGAGATGACGTGCCTTGATGGTGAGAAGATGAAGAAGAGACGGAATGGCGTGCCTTGCCACGATCACTTCGAGGTCGTCGAGTTTGTTTAAGAGCAAGAGGACGCATGACTCGATCAACAATGTCATAAATGCCATTGTCGAGATGAGGATATGCTTCCATGATATGTCGATAAAGACGAGTCAAGAACATGCCATGGAATTTTTTTGTGGGGAATTAGATTGTGTGCGGTTTGGATTAGGCTTTGATGATTTGTTCGTGGGGAGAGTGGGCGCATTCGATTCTTTTGACAAAGAAGTAAGCAAGATTGTATTGTTCCTCGGCAACAACATAATACAACATGTGAGCAAGACAAGCGGGGAGATGGTCCCGATGTCCTCCTAGTCCGAACACATTCTCTCGAATGAGTTCTTCCCATTGCTTCATGTCAGGGCTTAGTTCTTTAGTGAGGATTTGATTTGGAGTAAGAGTGACGTTTTGACTCTTAATGGTATAGTCTACCATGACACGTTCCAATTCAAGAAGTCGATGAATGTCTTTGGGAGTAGGAAGGTCGATGGAATATGGTCCCTCAGTTTCTTGAGAATACTCAAGAGATGCAAGGTCCCACTCGTTGGTGAAAACGGCTTAACCGTTGTAAGGAATTTTTAGGATTTGACCGAATTGAGCAAGAATGAGAGTTATGAATTCATGTTGAATCATAAAAGAGATGACAAGATAGCCATATTCATCGGTTAGAACCGTGACTTAACTATAGAAGTCTAGAATAAATCTCGGAACAATCGGTTTGTTGATTTGAAAGAGACAATCGAAGCGAATGTTTGTGAAGAGACGCTCAATGTTGTTGGATTTGTAATAGGCTTGATCAACAACACGACCTTCGTGAATGTTGCGATTTTCAATGGATTTGTAGAATTTGGCATTGGTAGGAGAGATGCCGGGGATTTTGGATACTTTTAGGATATAGAATTTAGTAAGGGATATATCAGTGGTAGTGGCTCTTGTCATTTTGTCACCTAAATAATTTATCAACAACATAAAATGTTATACAAAATATAATAAGGAAAATGGAATTAAGTTTTTGAAACATGAACAAATGTGGGACGTGGGATTACTTCGAACGCATAAAAAATAACTCCTAAGAAAGTGATCCATATGTTCCTTAATTTATTTTTGACTTTAATCTCTGATGTCAAAAAAATATTATTAGTTTTATATTTCAACATCAAGACATGAACCAAAACTCCTTTATTATTATGAAAATTTGCTTAGCTTCAATAAACATGTGTCAAGTATAATCAATGTTGTACAAGTATAAGTTTATTATTTATAACTTGATAAAAGTTAAGTAGTGTTTGTTTTTATTCAAAAATCGTGTTTTAAAAAGTTGAACCAAACGCCCTTTATTTCATACTAATCGCAAAATATATCAAATATATATATAAATTATATATCTTGATGATTTATACAAGTTAAATAAGTGTTTATACAAGTGACAAAACTATGATGATGGTCATTTCGACTCTAAAAATTGATCTTAAGAAACGAACCAAACACCCCTTTATTTTTATAACACATTTTCTATTGATTCAAAAAGTATACATTTGGGAATGTACATTTTGATGGGCAAAGTGATGTTGTTTTAACATGTTTTGGCATGAATCAACAATGTGTAAACTTTGTTTTTATTAAAAAAATTATGTATATTTATGAGAATTTCGAACCAAAAAAAATTTGTGACTCAATAAGTGTTTTGATTCAATCCTATCAAGAATGTAGTGTTCCTATGACTACGGGTATCATTATAGTTATGGAAATCCTAAGCTAAAATAAAAAGTATGAAAATGATGAAGAACACCCAATTTTGATTGAAAGCAAAATTGGATAAAATCAAATGAAAAGAAAGATGAAAAACTTACAATAGATGTTGTTGATCGATTAGTTAGTGATTACCCCTTGCGAATTTTGGTTAATTGGATGATTTGAAGTTTGATTTTTGAAGGTTTTGGTGAAAATGGTTCGTTCACAGCAGGTGGAAGAGGAAAGAAGAAAAAAAATTGTGTTTGGCTATGTATTTTCGACTAAAAAGGGGTTGTTTGTTTTTCCAGTGGCCGGTCCCCTTAAATAATTAAGGGGGCCGCCCAATTTACACGACCGATCCCCTTAATTTTAATGGGGACGCCCTCTGAGAAAAAAATTTCTTTGACTATTTCGGACGAGATAATCTATATGTCAATTTGAGAGGTGATTAAGGGATGAGTTTTCTTGCAAGGAGGAGGAATTAGTTTCTTTGAAAGGAAAATTAATTGATTTGATTTGAGACGAGACGAGAATGGATAGTGAAAATAATGAAATAGCAAGACGTAGTTGAGAAAATCATCAAGTTGATTTCAATGGACGTAGATGATGGTTGACATGGATCCGAGACGTTCGTTGGGGTCGAAGGGAGTTTGTTTCATCCATAGTGTGTCAATGATCTTCGCGCGACTAATCATACTTCTATGTTAATTATTAACCACTAGATTGCTCTTCTTCATCTACGTGATTTTGCTACGTGGTCATAGAAGATTTCTATTTTGTATGACTAAAATATACGCGAAAGAATAGTTCATAATGAACTAATCTCTTCAAAGCTAGAAAACCAACAAATGGTATTTCTAGAGACTACATTATTTTCTAAGAACTAAATATACTACATCAACATAGTAACACATAGACATGTACTTATAATCTATACTTTACGAATATGAAAAGTGAAACGTACCTTAGTCTTTAGAATAATCTTTATAAATGTCTTCACAATGTAGATGATAAAGGCTCATGGGAACCTTATCATGAAGTTCTTAATTCGAAGACAAAGAGTGTATGTGGATGATTAACCTTGGAAGATAAGATGATTTAGCCATTTGGTCCCCATCATTTCATGGGTCCGAAGTTATTATTTCCGAACATGTTTTGCATTTGGTTTGAACACATGCACAGTGAACATCTTCCACATTGAGAAAAGCTTGGTTGATGTGGATGATTCTACATTTTGTGACTAGTGTTATAGTAATTTGGTCTACCTTGGTCTCTCCTATGTTGAGGTGTTTTGGAACGAGGATGAGAATTTTCCTTTCTTCTTAGGGTGGTGTTTTAGACTTATTGTAGGTTTAGTAAATTGACTCCGGGGTTTAAAGAAGGTTGTAAAAATGTTTGTATCTCATCTTCTCTTGCGCAATGAGAAATTTTGGTATTATTGATAAGTATAAATTTTGGATTTGATTCTATTCTATTTTTTCTTTTGGACTCGACTTCTTGGAGCTTTACAAACTTTACTTGTTTGTTTGCTAGGTCATCCTTTGGTAAAATTAAAAACCTAATAGGATTTATCTCGAAAGTCTTTGAGAACTTATTATTTTCTTAAGTGAGGTGACTACTATTATTAGATTGGATTTATCCTAGATTTTTATTTCTAAGTTTCTCATTTTCATGTTAAGTTCTGACATTTATTTACATTCTTCAATTACTTCCTTACCTTTTTCCAACCTAGATAATTTATCTTTTAGTTCCTAGTACTTCATTTTCTAATTCTATTTTAGCTTGTTTTAGAGTTTTATTTTTAGCCATGACTTTTAGTCCTAATTTGCATAGTCTACTATATTCATTATCTAAGTCCTTTTCGTTAGTAATGATTGGTCATCACTAAAAGTATTCGGTTTTCGGTAAAGTACACTCATTTGATTCTTTAGCCATGTATGACATTTTTTCTCCTTTGTTTTCTCATCTTCATCGATCGTTGCTATCACTCCAAAGATTCCTCCAACTGAACGCCTTTGGTTTTGACTATTTTATTTTGTTTCGGACTACTTTCGATGAAAATGATTTGGATCTCCGCACTTAAAGCATTTTCTTTCGCTTTTCCTATTTTTGTCATCTTTATTTCTTTGAGATGATTTTTTTTCTTCATATGGTTGTCTTACGAATCGTCCTTTCTCTTTGAGATTTCTTGAAGTTTTCTTCGGCCATCGGCAGTATTCTTCTATCCTTCACTATCGGCGGTTGATTTTCTTCATCATGATTCTTTTAGCTTATAGGCAATAGATCTACTTTCTTCTCTTTTGCTTTGACGGTTTCGATGTCTTTGTGATTACTTTTCATTCATAGGACTTTTTAAATTTACATAGTTCGTTCAAAGTGAAGAGGTTGTTGAGATTCTTTTGATTCTGCTATTGCCGTGTCTTTTGCGCGCATTTAGGATGACAATGCTAAGAAATTATCCTAAACACAATTCTTGCTAGAAAAACGTTCTTCAAGTGACTTTTAGACTAGTTAATAATTGTGTTAAATTTATCAAAGGTTATCTATTGATTCATCTCCGAAATCCATGATTTTTCATTTGTTGAACAAGAAGATCTATTTTTTGCTTGACTTGATTATTATCTGATGAGGTGATTAACAAAGTATCCCAAATTTCTTTTGCGGTTTGACACATAAAAATTCTTTCATATTCTTTACGTGGTAAAGCATTATATATTACCATTTTGGCTTCATTATTTTTAGCAAGTTTCTTTTTAAGATCATCATTTTGATTATGAAAAGATACAATTTCATCCTTTTTAGTTTCGGAATTAAATTGAATAGGGAAAAATCACCTATGGTAATAACATGACCAAAGATTAGATCTTGGTTCACATAAGTTTCGAATCTATTTTTCCAATAAATAAATCCATCACTTTCAAATAGTGGTGGTCTTTGCATAGATTGCCCTTCTAAATATTTTTTCGATTCCATAGATCGATTCAAGTTTTAAAATATAATTTATTTTAAAAATCTTGTTTAGCGTGGCTCTTGATACCAATTGTGGAAAACTAGAAGGGGGGTTGAATAGTTTTACCGCTTTTTAATTTAAGGTTTATGTATGTTTGTAAAACTTAGATTCGACTTTTTGTGAATTCAACGCTTGCACAATATGAACAATATAAGTATATGAAATGATAAAGTAAAACAAGAGATAAGAGTAAGAACAATCAAACCACAATGCAAGGATTTATAGTGGTTCAGTAATGAAGCACCTCTTCGCCCTACTCTACTCCCCGAGCACCAAAATCAAGAGTTTTCTTCAGTATGTCAACAAACTCCCTTATGGCAGAGAAAACCGTACACAACTTTGCTTACACCGATTTACGACATAAAGCTAGATGTCGAGTTCTAATCTTAGCTAGAACCAATCTAACACAACACAACTTCACGACTTGTTTACGACTTCACAACTTCTTCACAACTTTACACCTTCTTCACAACTTCACAACTTCTTCACAACATCACACCTTCTTCATAACTTCACAACTTCTTCACAACTTCACACCTTCTTCACAACTTCACAACTTCTTCACAACTTCAAGACTTCACTTCACTACACTAATTATATCACAACTATCTATCACTACTTGTTAAAATCACCACGATCTAACTATACTTACAAATATCGTCAAAATCTAGCTACTACACACAACTTACAAGATATACAATTGATTTACAAATATGTGATATGAATGCAACAAGATTGCTATACACACTAAGGTGTAATACTTCTTCACTTGGTGATAGAAGTATTCTTCTCTTGCACTTAAGGAATTGAGCTTGGATCACTTAGAAACAAAGCTTTATGATTAAATGATCAAAGGATTTAGAGAGATGTGTGGGTTGTTTTAGAACAGAAAGAATGAGTGCAAAAGGTAAGAAAAATGTTAGGGAATAGTCCAGTATTTATAAGATAAGCTAGAGGAGCGGGGTTTATACCGGTCCCCTTAAATAGGGTGCCGGCCCCCTAATAATTAAGGGGGCTGCCCATGTATTTAAGGGGGCCGCCCATTTTCAGACGTTCCCTTTTTTGTCCTATTCAGGGGAGGTGTTTACTGGACTTTTTCTAGCCGTTTTAGGTTCGAAAATTTGAAATTCAAAATGTTTATTTTGAGTAAAACATTTCTTTTAAATGTAGAAAATGTTTTGTGATGTTTATAAAAATGTTTACAATATTTTATAAAAGTTTGAGGTTGAATAAAAATTTTCTTTGATCATAAAATGCATTAAGCATTTATTTATTCATACCTTTAAGCGATGTAAATGTTGAAATAAGAATTTACTCCTAATTACTTATTTACGTTTAATTTTACGTTGAACATTTTTATATTTTGTGATTATCAAAACGTAAAGATGTAAAAGATATTAATAATGTTTTTAGGCATTATATTTCTATCAATAGCCAACTCACCGGTCCAGAACTGATTCGTGAAACAACCAAGAAGATCATTCAGATTAAGAACCACTTGTTAACTGCCCGTAGTTGCCAGAAAAGCTATGCGGATAGAAGAACTAAGCCGTTGGAAATTGAAGTTGGTGATATGCTACTGCTTAAGGTTTTGCTGTGGAAGGACGCTATGCATTTTAGAAAGCACGGAAAGTTAAGTCCATGTTACATTTGGCCATTCAAGATTCTAGCTAGAGTCGGTTAGTAGCTTATACGTTGGAATTACCTGAAGAATTGAAAGGGATTCATAGTACTTTTCATGTTTCGAATCTTAAGAAATGTCTACCAGAAGGCGACATTGTCGTTTCGATGGAAGAAATTCAACTTGATGATAAGTTGCATATGACTGAAGAGCCAGTGGAAATTGTTGATCGAGAGGTCAAGCGACTTAAGCAAAGTCGGATACCTATCGTTAAAGTTCGTTAGAATTCGCAAAGATGTCCAGAATTTACTTGGGAGCGTGAGGATCAGATTAAGAAAAAGTACCCTCATCTCTTTACAAGTAAGGACGAAGCGAGAAAGAGCAGATAAGTCGAGCTGAGCACCGAGACGGCGCTCCTTGAAGGAGGGGAGAATGTAACAACCCGAGTTTCAGGTCAACGTTTATCCTGAGTTATGATAATTATTTTTCTACGTAATTGATTATAGTCGTTTATGCTATAAGGTTTGATGAAAATTTCTAGTTATTGGGTAATTTCAAGTCATGATTAAGTTTCTATTTGTTTTTAGCATCCGTGAAAGTTAGAAAAATTTATATTGTCGCTCCGAGAGCATGATTATCTTATTTTTGAATTTTATGGGTTTTCCCTGAGTTTTTGTAAAAAAACATGTTTAAAGGTCGTGTTTTACGTGATTTAACATTTTATTAAACATTTTAAAGTAAATTAGTGGGACGGAATAAAAATATTTACGAAAGTGATGTGACCCGAGTCTTTGGTCGGTTTTTAATGACGAAATAAACGCTTTGTACTAGTTTTAAAAGAATAACAAGGATAGAGGGACTAATGGTGTCAAAGTGTCAAACTTATTTCCTATAAATACAACCCTTATGCACACTTATAATTTCTTTACCATTTGTCTTCCTCCTTCCTTTTGTACACCACTACGACCGGCCACCATAAACACACCCATTTCCTGTCAAATCTCCGACATGCAATAAAATCTTATTACATATTCTTAATCCTTGTATCAAGGCCTACACATCTCACTAAAAATATTGCACATGCATTAAGTTTTGAAGAAATTTGATTTTGGGTTTGTTCTTGAAGTTTTTGAGTAAAAGGGGTGTTCAAAAGAGCTAGATTAGTGTTGTAGTAAAGTTGGTTTAGTTGAAAAAGGTTTTGTTTTGGTGTTTGGGTGCTTGTTTTATTTCGAACCACAAGGGGGAAACAAAACAAGTTTTTGTTATAACTTTGTGAGTATCCTAGTTAAATTTTTATGTGATTAATTTATTGATATTGCGTATTGTATGTTGTATACTAGATGTTCAAGTGCGATAAATTATTGAAAGCGTATTTGGTTATTACTTGAAGTTTGATGGTTTTGGTATAATTACATAGGCTAGGTAAACATGTTTTGACAGTTGGTTTATGTTAAAAGTGTCATTTTAATGGGTTTTGAGTTGACCAAGTTTGACCAGAAAGTTTGACCGCCTTGTAGCGAGTCGAGAAATTTTGAAAGTTATTTTTGATAATGAAAAGTGATAGAGTTCGCCTTTAGCTATGTTTCGCTAGGTGGATCGTCATGTAACTCTTAATAACGAACGTTTTACGGCCAAGTCAAGTTTGGTTATTTTTGCGGTAAAAGTCAATTACGGAGTTTGACTTTTGAAAGTCAAACTTGTGTAAACTCTTGAATATGGTTTATAATGAGCAATGGGTTTGTAATGCTTGTTAATTGATGACGAAATATGAAGTTCGGATTATATTATCCTTACTTTCGGCAACTTTTCTAAAAATAGAAACTTTACAGAAAACGTCGTGATATTGTTAGTGTGTCAAAGTGAAATGTTTTGCGTCACACTTGGAGATTGTAGTATATGATTATATATACGTAATAGTGATATATAGATGCAAGTATGCATTATACGAGTTATTATACTTTTAGTCACGTACCGCTATATATGTATTATATAGGTCGCGGTTGAGACGTCAAGTTATTTGCGCTTGTTGATTTGTTTGAATGGGAAATCTTTTGCTTAAGGTGAGTTCATAGCCTCGCATTTTAAATCATTTGATTTTTTTATAAACCTGCGAGGGGGATACATGCTTGTTTTATAAAATCGAACATATGGTATGTTGGACCCGATTATGAGATTGTTTACGCATAAGTAGCTATTGTCAAAGTCCCTTATTTCATGAACCGTTAATTGCCTTGCGAAGTGAACGCTAATGCATTAAATAGATCTATTGGGTTTGACAACCCCATCCGGGGTATGAATCCTTTGTGAACACCTTGTCAAACGGATGTTTTGTAGTTAGAAGTAGTAGGTATATGACAATAATACCTCGTTCTGGGGAAAATTGGCATATGAAAAGATATATGCTTTTTAACGTTCGGTGTCATGAGCTTAGTGCATGAAAGAAAAGAGATTGTTATACATTGTATTCGTTGCAATGTTTTCCTGATAACTAATTATGTGTTTAAAGATATTTCTTATGGATTAGTTTAAACTCTATGAATTTCACTCAACAATTTTGTTGACGTTTTAAACATGTTTTATCCCAGGTAACCAAGGATGAAGGCAACGATGGCATGGAGGTGTCATGCGTGTGATGATTTTGGTGAAAGACTATTTATGTGTTCCTTGTCTTTCAAAAACAATATCTTAATGTGTTCTAAAACAATGTCTTTAATTTGAAACAATTGTCTTTCAAATGTTGTATGGTTGTGGTTACGATTCCTTTTGGGACCTAAACACGCTTTTCTCTGATTAATAATGGAACACATGTTGTGAAACGTCTCATTTGGGTCGTTTTCTATTGTCTTGGTGTATTGTGCTATTTAGTAACACCCAATTGCTATTTCCGCTGCGCAATCCAAAGTTGGGGGTGTTACAACTAAGCTCCTGACACCGAAGCTAATCGTGGAAAGTAGCTTGTACATTGCCATATAGAGTTTCCCTGGTAGGTGTCCGACCAAAGACCACCCAGTTACGGTTCGAGATGAGTTACATCCGTTGTCCTATACAATCGTCGTACCCGACCAGTAAGAATTACCAAACCCGGATGGGGAGTATAAGTCCCAATAGATCTATTTATTCACTCACACTTACTTAACCAGCCAGTTGGTTAAAGGTAATTAATGGTTCATGATAATACGGGAAAATAGTAGCCTAACGCTACTTAGGCAACACGTAAACAAGGGAAAGTATCACGTAAAGTACTTGTGTTTGGTTTAAGAAAACAAGCAATGTTTCTCACCCCAAAGCTGTAAAAATGTATTCAAAAAGTGTAAAAACGGGGAGCTATGAACTCACAGTAATCGATGAAGTATAGCAGCTGAAATAGAAAGGTCACGTGGTGTTGCACAACAGAGCTAGGTCTCGACCTAAGAATGAACGGTCGGGTTTCATAATTTACATGATGGAAGAAATATGAAAATGAATAAGAGTTTTGAAAGTAGTTGTACGTTTATTACTAAGAATGTGTCCTTAATAAAATTTGTCATGTGGTAGTCGTAGTGGTTTTGACTTGAAGAAATGTGTTACGAAGTTAAATATAGAGTATATTAGAAAATTAACAAATAAATAAATTTCGGCATTTTACCCAGTAACCCAACATAATGATTTAGATATTATGAAAAATAATGTTTTTATGTTTTTAATTTACGTAACTTCCCTGCAGGTCACCCATACTAGTGTTACCCTCTCACGAGCACGCTTAACTGCCGGTATTAAAGAAAATACTTGGATATAAAATGTATTTTAGTTTATTAAACTAATTTCAGTATATATATATATATATATATATATATATATATATATATATATATATTATTTACAAATAATATGTTTTAGAAAAGTTTTTAAATATAAGATATCACAAATAATTTTAAGTATATAGTTTCACAAAATTTCGACATGACCCGTTCGTAAATAATAGTTTTCCAAAGTCGTAGACTTTAATTCCCAAAACACTTTCAATGCTTTTCTCAAATCATAATATTCCCAACTAAGTTACGATATTAATAATAAACGTTTATACGTTCCATTAAGTAGTAAAAATAAGCCGAAACTATAAATGGACCCTCAAAATAAGCCTAAACGAACGATTCGAAATGCGATAATCTCAAAATAAGTAAACAATTAGGTAATAGATACGTAGCTTATCAAATAAGCTTTGGATAAGCTTATCCAATAAGCTAAACCGTATGCCGCAAGCCACGATTTAAGCTTATTGTTGGACCGAGGTCCAATAAGCTAACCAAACAAGTACGTGTTAGATAAATAAGTCCAATAAGCAGCCCAATAACTGAACAAATATTCAACTTATTCAATAAGCCAACACGAGCCAAAATAAGCTATCCAATAAGGTAAGTTATGGGCTTTAAGCCACGGTTTGGGCTTGGATATTGGGCCGAGGCCCACTAGTCTATTTAAGTCCATGTAGGTTTATTAAATGAGTCCAATAAGCTTATCTTTTTACTAGGAAGCTAAATAAGCAACGAAAATAAGTCGTAAAGATAAACAATAATCAAATAAGCATTAAGTTCAAACCTTTATGGGTTGTTTGTGTGTTTGACACACATAAGCAAGTCAATAAGCTCGATCGAGCTTATTAATAACCTAAAACAAGTAAAAAGCTTTATAAAAACCATATCTTTACAAACGTTTCACTACGACAATAAAACTAACATTTCCTTCATTTCCTTTTTAAGATTTTCGAACCAAAGACACAACCTTTTTAAGGTTATGTGTTGATAGAAATATAATGCCTAAAAACATTATTAATATCTTTCACATCTTTACGTTTTGATAATCACAAAATATAAAAACGTTCAATGTAAAATTAAACGTAAACAAGTAATTAGGAGTAAATTCTCATTTTAACATTTACATCATTTAAAGGTATAAATAAATAAATGCTTAATGCATTTTATGATCAAAGGAAATATTTATTCAACATCAAACTTTTATAAAATATTATAAACATTTTTATAAACATCACAAAACATTTTCTACATTTAAAAGAAATGTTTTATTCAAAATAAACATTTTGAATTTCAAATTTTCGAACCTAAAACGGCTAGAAAAAGTCCAGTAAACACCTCCCCTGAATAGGACAAAAAGGGGAGCGTCTGAAAATGGGCGCCCCCCTTAAATACATGGGCGGCCCCCTTAATTATAAGGGGGCCGACACCCTATTTAAGGGGACCGACCATAGACCCCGCTCCTCCAGCTTGTCCTATAAATACTGGACTATTCCCCAACATTTTTCTTACCTTTTGCACTCATTCTTTCTGTTCTAAAACAGCCCATACATCTCTCTAAATCCTTTGATCATTTAATCATAAAGCTTTGTTTCCAAGTGATTCAAGCTTAATCCCTCAAGTGCAAGAGAAGAATACTTCCATCATCAAGTGAAGAAGTATTACACCTTAGTGTGCATAGCAATCTTGTTGCATCCATATCACATATTTGTAAATCAATTGTATATCTTGTAAGTTGTGTGTAGTAGCTAGATCTTTACGATCTTTGTAAGTATAGTTAGATCGTGGTGATCTTAACAAGTAGTGTTAGATAGTTGTAATATAAGTAGTGTGGTGAAGTGAAGTTTTGAAGTTGTGAAGAAGTTTTGAAGTTGTGAAGAAGTTGTGAAGTTGTGAAGAAGTTGTGAAGTTGTGAAGAAGGTGTGAAGTTGTAAAGAAGTTGTGAAGTTGTGAAGAAGGTGTGAAGTTGTGAAGAAGTTGTGAAGTCGTGAACAAGTCATGAAGTTATGTTGTGTTAGATTGGTTCTAGCTAAGATTAGAACTCGGCATCTAGATTTGTATCGTAAATCGGTGTAAGCAACGTTGTGTACTGTTTTCTTCGCCATAAGGGAGTTTGTTGACATAGTGAAGAAAACTTTCGAGTTTGGTGCTCGGGGAGTGGAGTAGGGCGAAGAGGTGCTTCGTTACCGAACCACTATAAATCATCGCGTTGTGGTTTGATTGTTCTTACTCTTATCTCTTGTTTTACTTTATCATTTCATATACTTATATTGTTCACATTGTACAAGCGTAGAATTCACAAAAAGTCGAATCTAAGTTTTACAAACATACATAAACCGTAAATTAAAAAGCGGTAAAACTATTCAACCCCCCTTCTAGTTTTCCACATTGTGTAAATTTTAAAGTTTTGATTTTTAACGATCCGTTTGTACAACTAGTTTCTAAACGTTACGAGGATCAAAGAAGTACAACTAGAATTTGAAAGATGAACTTACTGATGAGATGAATGAAGGGATGATTAATGATAACGAACAACACCCAAACAAACTATGTGTCTAGGTTCAATTTATGAATGAAGGATTCAAATTATGTAGGAAAACGCGAGTGAGAATGTGATGAATGAAATGAATGAAGGATTTAAATTATGTAGGAAAACAATGTGTCTAGGTTCATTGCTTAGGCTTGAACCTAGAACCTTCTTGAAAAGGAATACTATGTTGCTAGGCATCAAGGGGATAAGACTTGCTAGCTTTTAGGAGGTTTGTTGGAAGGAGGGGGCGGACGCCACATAGGGGAACAAGGGGGGAAGTTTTGCCAACTTTTGATAGTTTAATTCAAATTAAGAATCATATGTTCCTTGATACTTATTTACACTTTCTCTAGATATTTTTAAACGGTTTAACGGTGTACGTAAAAACTAAAAACGCGTTATATCTTTTAAATAAAATTCTGAAATTTTAAATATCAATCCAAAACGTAAAAACGCGACCACTGTCGAAAGACTACGATATATAGCAACCAGGAATGCTTCCGGTAACGTTTCTCGGATAATTACGGGATAAGTTCCCAGATAAACGTAAAAATTTCACGTAACTTATAAAATTTAAAATACTAAACGAAAACGGTTAAAATATTTGTCGGGAATTTATGGGGTGTCACATCCTTTCCCCGTTAAAATAGCTTTATCCTTAAAGCTTAAGACGTAACATTTGACGTAGGTGTGGGTTTAGCAAAAAGATGGGGATACTTTTTCAGCATTTGATCTTCACGCTCCTAAGTGAACTCGGGACCTCTGCGAATTCAAACGCACTTTAACAATCATGATTCAACTTTGTTTCAGACGCTTGACCTCACAGTCTATGATTTCGATAGGTTATTCGATGAAGTGGAGCTTGTCATCGATTTGGATTTCATCCAACGGTATAGCAAGAGTTTCGTCGGATAGGCATTTCTTCAAGTTTGAGACGTGAAACGTACTATGAACTCTGCTCAGTTGCTCTGGGAGTTCAAGTCGATAGGCAACGGTTTCAACTTTGGCAATGATCTTGAAAGGTTCAATATATCGAGGGTTCAGCTTTCCCCGTTTTCCAAAATGTATCACCCCTTTCCATGGCGACACTTTCAGCATGACCTTACTCTTTTGACGATCACGGGCAGCTTGAATACGACTCTTGATTTGAATAATCTTCTCAGTTGTCTCATGAATGATCTTTGTGCCAGTGAGCTGACTATCTCCAACTTCAGCCCAACAGATAGGTGATTGACACTTACGCCCATACAACGCCTCAAATGATGCAACCTCAATACTGGTATGGTTGTTGTTCTTATACGAAAATTCTACGAACAACAAATGTCTATCCCAACCTTATTTAAAGTCAAGCACACATGCACACAACATGTCTTCCAATGTCTGGATGGTCCTCTCACTTTGACCATCGGTCTGGCGGTGATAATCTGTACTCATATCCAGTCGAGTACTGTCACACCCCTAAATGGGGCCTGGACAGAAACACGTGTCCGGGGGCGTGATGTCATAATTTACATCACACAAGATCAAGTAAACGACCACTATATGGACGTTTGATAAAACATAACTCGTTGCTTTGATTAAAAACGAAATAAGTCTTACAATATTCTTAACATAAATGAAATAGTTTTAGCGGAAGCTTAATACAAATGCAGCAGAACCATAACATGTTTTTAAAACAACGAGTATTTAAATTTAAAGATAAATATTTTTGAAAGACACCCGGCAATGCATGCAACATCAATTAGCACCTCAAGAATAATCCAGCTAAACACCTGAGAAAACATACTTAAAACCGTCAACATAAAGTTAGTGAATTCATAGGTTAAAATTTAGTATTAAAAGTGAACCATAAGTTCACAGTACGCATGTGACCGTTATAACAGATACAACTTCACATAAAAAGTATTTACTGTTGCGCTAAGCTCATGACGCCGAGGCTCAATTCAAAGAAGCATATTATATGCCAATCAAGAAATTAACTGCCCTAGAGGTATCTGACCAAGATCACCTAGTGAAATCCGACATGGTATATATCCGTTTGTTCGTGTCTCCCGAATCTAGTAAGCGCTACTTACCCGGATAGGGATAATTAGTCCCAATAGATCTATTTACAACATTCGCGCTTACTTAATCAGTACGGTCGGTTAAGAAATTAACGGTTCATGATAGTTCGGGCATTAGTGGTTTATTCGCAACTAAAGCAACACGTAATCAGGAAAAGATAACCTAAAGTAACTGTGTCCAAAGTTTAAAAATAAGCAATGTTCTCATCCCAAAGTAGTAAAGTGGAAATAGTAAAATGTGGAGCTATGAACTCACCTTTAGTAAGTGGTGAGATAACAATCAATCGAAGAGATATAATGCCAAGAGGTCCTACTTGCGACCTAAATCAATGACGCGTCTTAAAAAGACGAAAAGTATAAGAAACTTGTACGAATCGTTTATAAGAGAAAAATTCATCCATTCATGTTTGTGCTTTGGCTAAATTAACAAAACATTGCTAAATAATATTATAGAGTTTTTCATTAAGTTTTGGCGTTTAACCAAAAATTTCCATTTTTTGTAAGTTTCTATTTTAGGAAAGTTTTTAGTTTTGGGACGTTAATACCGTCCCCTATATATACTAGATCCATATTTCCATAAATGCGCTAGAGAACCCTAAACGTTTAACTTTCATGTCTATCTTACTAATATTCACTAAACTTGCTTTTTTAGAAACCTTAACGCTTTTCCTTAGAATATGTTAACGACATTCCTAATGATCCTAATCAACATAAATGTGATACTATATGTTTTGCTAGTGTTTTAAAAGCTCAAATCATCTCGAAAGTGTCCAAAAACTCATTTTACTATTCACATCAGCACCTATATTAACTATTTTGCCAAAAAATGTTTCAAGTTTCGTTTGGCTATAGCTTGGCCGTTTTAAGTGACTAAACCAACCTTGCCTTATCCTTCAAGGGCCAACAAAGAAAAGCTCCGTGAAAAAGACAATTGTCTAGCTTCAAAATTTATGGAGATTTTTCGGAATCTCCATTTCGAGCTAAGTTTCGCGGACGCTCTCCTACACATGCCCAAATTTACACCAATGTTTAGAAAGCTCCTCAATGACAAGGATAAGATGATTGAGTTGACAAAGACACCGGTAAACGAGAATTGCTCCCCAAAGACACCGATTTTAGTGTACAATATATGAAAATCTATCTACTCGAAACGAGCTCTCCAAAAACTACCTTTACGCCTAATGAAAACATTCTTAAATGTCCGATAACCTCAAAATAAAAACAGATCAGCAACATTATTTTTCGTAAATGCTCCCAAAAATCACACCAAACTTCACAATAGTGCCTAATCTATCCTAATCTCCATTCACAACTAATCCACAACAAAAACCACGCTTAGTATAGTCTAATCTCATCCCCACAAATCGTTTAACACACTAATCACTTCTCTTAAACCCTAAACACAATATTTGTATAAACGATTTATAAAAGTTTTGTTGTTTAACATACCCATTTCATTTCTTTTAGAAAAATTAACAAAAACACCATAGGACTTTATAGATCTATGCAAGAACATAAGTAAATATTGAATGAACGTAGGAATGAAAGCATACGTTTCAAAGTAAGCTTACCAAACGAAGAACAAGCTTAAGAAATACAAGAGATGATGATAGAAGACTTGGATCTTGAAAAACCCCAAATAATAACTAAACCCTAATTTGTAGATCTTGAAATAAACCCTTGAATAAATGAATCAATACTTGGAACCACCTTAGAAAATGTTAGAAATGAACCTAGTATGCTTGGATCTTGCAAGAAATCAAAGAAATGGAAACCCTAAAGAGGGTGTTTGTTACTGTGAGCAAGGAGAGAGAGAAAGAGTGGTGAAAGATTTTTGTAAGGCTATGAAATGATATGTGAACCCTAAGTTGTTATAGTGAGGTATTTATAAGCCAAGCACTTAGAATATTAGGGTTTTACGTGACCACATGGGACTTAACCACACCAAAAGTGTGTGTGTCCTTGGGTTCGGTCGAACTAGGCAAGAAGGGGAGGGACCAAACCATTTAACTAGTCAAGGTTCAAGTTATAAGTCTTGGTTTAAATTTTAAGTCAAAGGGTTGAGCATGTGTCCAAATGATCACATGTTTTTGTCTTCCTTAAGTTCTTGTGCATGAGAATGACATTCTCATATGTCACTATCTTTCACATGCATGAGGAATTCAAATAAGATGCTCTTGAATTAATTTAGGACTTATGGTTGTTTTTGTTGGGTCTTGGCGTCCAATAATGATAATGAACGAAAATTTTGATGTTTTAATATGAGATGAATGATAACTAAAGTTTACACGAAAAGATTACTGGTTTTCGGGTCTCCGTTTGACGTAAAACGATAAAACCATATGACGTACGCAAAAAACGTATAAATCGTAAACGAAAGTGAACGTGACCTACGTAACACTTTAATATGATAAAATAATACATATAACATGTAGATTAATTGAAGTTCGAAGCCGAAACGGATCCGACGAGGTTTTTCAGATTTACGCGGGTTAACTTCTCGGTTTTACGTCAAAGTCAAACGTAATGTATAAAATTCAAAATAATGATAAAAAAGGTTTATAAGATTGACCTAAAATTTATGGTGTGTGACAAGTACCTAGTGCTTTATGAAGAGACCTCCAAAAGTGTGAAGTGAATCTGCCGTCTCGATCGGAGATGATCGAAATCGGCACTCCATGCCTTGAAATCACTTCTTTCAAATACTGCCTTGTCAACTTTTCCAGTGAGTCATTGGTATGTGCTTAATTACACATACCATTTTTCCATTAAAAACAGACTTAAAAGACTAAAAACGTCCCAAAGATACATTGTATTTGTATGTTTTGCATTTGAATTGTGCAGGAACGAATATTCAAAAAGAAAGCCAAAAACGACCAAACTAAGCACGTGATGGAAAAGACAAAGTAAATTTGAAGCCAAAGTCAAAGTCAAAAGTCAGCCACATGAAGAAAATACAACTTAAGGGACTAAAACTGCCAAACCTCAAGTTGTATTACAAAAGAAAAAGACAAGGGTCAAAATTGCAAACCGGGCAAAGATTGCATTCAAGTTATATAACTTGAGGGGACAAAACTGCCTACTTACCCAAAAGCCTTCTTTCCCGCCCCAACAAAAACCCAGGTACAACTTGGATGTCGTCCCATACCTTCTACCCTGCAAAACCACTCAACACCCTAGAAAAATCATTTCAACCACTCCTCTATCAACCCCCCAGCTGTATAAGTGCCATGTTGGCAATCCCTCACCATTCCCAAGTATTTTCGATGGCCGAGATTGACTCCAAAGAAGCACAAAAGAAATTGAAGGCTGGGATTTGTTGTAGAATCACCTCACACAACAAGCACACTTGGTTTTTGTCTCTACAAAGAAACACAGAAGACACAAGAGAAAGAAGTCGAAGAGAAGAAGACTTCGACTATAAATAGAGTCTTTTGTAAACTTTGGAAAGAGTTAGTTTTTAATCTTAGCTTAATTTTTAATATAACTCAGCTTATTTTAAGTAATTTACAGCTTTTTACTTTCAGCTTTGTAATTCTTTCAGCTTTGTTTTACTAATTTCCAAGTTTAATAAAGTGTTGAGATTTTATGTTAAAATCCAAATTTTAAATTCCAAGTTCTCACTTGCTAACTAGTGCCGAATTGCATTTGAAAAGCTTTCAAGGGAGCTTGTTTATAAGCTGTTTTTGTTTAGTAAAAAAAAAAGATAAGTAGTTAAGAGAAAATTGCAAAAATCACTCTCAAATACACCACAACTTATTTTATGGATGATAAGCCAGTTCTGGATGGGCTTATGGACACTACTAGCTTGTTTTATACAAGCTAGAGCTTGTAGATTCTTGGTTTAGCCCTGTTTTGAGCAAGGGTGTTGTAAGTCTCTCTTTTTCTTGTTTTTCTTCTTTACTGTAGAACTGCTTATTAGTGCCTATTTGTTACTTATGTTTACTTATTTGTGCTTTATCAGAATGTTTAGTGCTTATCTTACTTAGTTGTTAGTTTAAAAGTGATTAGTGCAACTTTCTTAGTTAGTACTGTTAGTTCATTTAATAAAACTGTTAGTTTTGAGTTAATACTGTTAGATTAATTTAGCTTATTAAAGTGCTTATCACTGATTGAAATCTGTTCATAAGTACCTTATTTTGTCATTTGATAATCTATTTTTAACAAATTAGAATCCAATCAGCTTGAAATAAAATGACTTTTGAAAACTTTAAGAGGTTTTTAGAACTAGCGGTACTAACTTTTAACTAGCGGTACTAACTTTTAAAGCTAGCGGTACTAACTTTTAGTTAGTACCGGTAGTTCACCAATTTTTGATCTCACTTTTAGGATAGTTAGATTAGGTTTTAGGTTATGATTTTTTGAGCATAAGCTCATTGGAGGGTGAACTAAATCTGTTTGAGGTTTGTTTAAAGTTTTGAGCTTATTTCAGTAGCTTATTTTAGGTCTAAAAGTGCTTATTTTCATTAAAATCCAAAAATAGTAGTGTAGTCATTTTGTGCTTATTGTGCTTATTTCAGTGACTTATTTAAAAAAGTGAATAGGTGGGCTTAATAAGGACTCAAATAGTGAGCTTTATTTCAAAAACTCCCACTTTTCAGTTTTTGGCTTTATTGGTGATTTTAGCTTATTTTCATTTTGCTTATTTAAGAAAAAGTTAGAGTTTACTACTTTTTGATGCAAATTGAGTTAAGTTAAGTTGTGTTTGGTTGATTGAAAAAGCTTTTGGGATAAGATTAAGCAATTATATAAAGCTTGCAAAAACATCTCTCCTGTTTGAATTTGAGATTATTTTTGAGTTTGAGTCGTCCAAATACCAAAAAACCATAAAGTTTATAAGCAACTTTCTGCAATCAGCAGCTTAATTGGCTTTTTGGAGCTTATAAGTGCTTATTTTCGCAAGGTGTCTTTATTAAAGTTGCTTAAAAACATGTTTTGAACAACTTTCGTGTTTTGAGTTTTGGCTAAAAACGGACTTTTTAAATCAGCACTTTTCTAGGGGACTTTGGATAAAATCGGGATTGGGGTTCAGGGTAGGAAAAAAAAAATTTTTTTGGTCTTTTGTCACAAATAGTCCCTGTCGTTAGTCCATTGTTAGTCCTTGTTAGTTTTAGTTTAATTATTAGTTAGGTTTAGTTTTAATTAGTTTTATTAGCTTTAACCATTAGATAATATTTTGGGTTTTTAATTTTGTAAATTTCTGCTTTTTTCTCCACTTAGTGTAATTTATATAAAAAAAAATTAGTTTTTAGCCCTCGTTTTTCGTGCCCGTTTTAGGTTTTAAGTTATATAGCTTTCGTTTTTAGGTTTTATTTAATCGTTTTTGCATATTTAACTTGTAGAAATAGAAAACTCATCATATCCTTGTCATATTCAAACATCAATCATCACTCTGTCATTCGATTTTCTATTCAAGCCTCGTTGGGACAGAATGACCCGGGAACTCATACTTTCGGTTTCATATATATTTTATTTAGTGAATTTTAACTTCTTGCCTTGGTCAAAGGTATTTGGTTGAGTGTTTGCTTATATATATTATATTATATATATATTATCATCGAATCAATTTTTGGCGCCGCTTTGGGGGGGATGAAAAGGATTATCGTTACGTTTGACAATTTGTGTTTGAATCTGTGAATATTTTCTTCTATAAAAATATAAAAAGTACAAAAATATTTTTCATTTTCTTTTATTAGTATAATTATCATATAAAAAAAAAACCCAAAAATATAAAAACATTTTCCATAAAAAGAAATAAAATTCACAAATTGGTAAAAATACCAAAATATAATATTCTCAATTGAGGTATTATCATAATAACTTCCGGTGAACTTGTTGGTTCCCAACTCGAACAAAAGATTTAAAAACATGCCATTTGTGTCTCTTACGACGTACGGCTCACCTTGAAAAGTTAAACAAACTATAAAGTGGGTATAAGGAGGGTTGTTCCTAGGAACTACGACCCGAAAGGAGAAATAAGCTTCGCGCTATTCCTACTCCTCCGCTCGCTTGTGCGTTTATCTTTTTGAGAGCTACCGTGAAGTAAGTAGATTATTTGGTTGAAGTTGTCTTATCTCATTGTCCGTTAAAATCAATTGTGAATAAATCAAAGAAAAAAAACAAAAAAATTAGTGTAAATTTTCTTTTTATATTTCTATTTTGTGCATGCGCACTCGTTCTCAAGCCCGTAAACGTCGACAACAACAAGTCCGACAAAATTCTGTTGAATCACCAAATCTTGAGAAACCAAATAACAATCCTCCTATAGTTACGATGGATGATAATCGTACTATGGCGCAATTGCTCGAAGCACCCACCGAGGGTTACGAGGATGCGATCGTTGTTCCCGAAATTACTGCGAACAACTTTGAGATCAAGCATGGTCTACTTAATCTTGTTCAAAACAAGCAATTTTTTGGACACGATAAAGAAGACCCACATGCTCACATCCGATATTTCAACAAGATCACTTCTACGATGAAGTTCCCGAACGTCCCAAGTACGTCGGTTAAGCTTTGCTTTTGTAACACCCCAAAAACAAAAAAAAAAAAAATACAAAAATAAAAAAAAAAAAAAAAAAGAAAAAAAAAAAAAAATAAGAAAAGTGAAAGAAAAAAAAAAAAAAATAATTGAAAACGGGCCCCAGCGGAATACCAAATGGGGTGTTACTTCGTAATACACAGCAATAGATACAAGAGAACGACCTCTAGGTGTCGCTTGAAAAATAACATTGTTGATTTAATCTAAAATCTGAATTTAATAATACATTTGTCCCATAATTTGCATCACAATGAAAAGCTTGAATGTAAAGACTCCAATGCACATCAAATAGTCCAAGCATCTAATTCACCTGAGAAAAACATGCTTAAAAGTGTCAACATTAAAGTTGGTGAGTTCATAGATTAGTTTAAATATAAATGTAATCCACTGTATCATCACATGTACCATAGTAAAAATCCCAAAGATTTATAAAGAAATGCATGACAATTTTATTGTCACCAAAAAGTACCCAATCTTATCCCAAGAATTTATAAAGAATGCATGGACACATCTTTTATGAACAAATTGAGCACTTATAAATTCCGTGGACATTGCCCGCACTATATAAATTCCGTGCCCGCACTATATAAATTTGGGTCCTAGCATTCGCCTGCATGTAGACATTCTCGTTGGCGATCGGCTCCAGATAATGAGATTTAGATGATGTGCTTTCATTCGCGGCCCGATAACGCCGGCCCGATAGTCCCAACGATATAATCCGACATGTTATAACGTTCGTTCCCAGTGATAGCTAGTCACCCGAACGGGGGTGGTCAATCCGAATGAGATTCTATTTTATATCATGGCGTGAGACATCACGCTCTAATGTTCGTTTTACAAGTGACTCCGTAATCACCCGAACAGGGGATCCACACCCGTATAGATCTCTTTTCATAACATTGCGCTCACCCTCCAAGTGCATTACAGTTCATGACGCTATAGTTGTTGTGACGTAAGGACTTGTATGTACCCTAATTTGGGCAGGGATAACAAAATAATGCGTATATATATATAATCCCGTTCCGTGTCCCCTCCCAAGAACACCCGGGCAGTAATGTAATGCGTATATACTCCCGTTACCGGTGTCCCCTCCAAGAACACCCGGGCAGTAATGTAAAAATATGTACTCCTGTTACCGGTGTCCCCTCCAAGAACACCCAGGCAGGTATTTATTGCTTATGTTCACTTCAGCTCTAAGTAATCCCGAAATCATTTCAATGTAAAAGTATGCATTTGGTGACAAAAATGAAGTCCAAATAAGGATATCCCATAGCGAGCGATGCAATAAGTATGTAAACCAATTTGTAAACAATCATGTAAATGCATTTGTAAACAAGCATGTTCTCACCCCAAAAATATATGTAAAACCAGTAAAACATGGGGCTATAAACTCACAAAATCCCTTAAAACAATCACATTGTTATAAGATAACCGAGTAAGTATAAGAATTTGTAGACAAGCATGTATCCCCCTCGCGGGTTATAAAACATTCAAAAGATTGAAAAGCGAGGCTATGAACTCACATTGATTAAAGACCACGATCAATTAATCCAATTAAATCACAACTGAATCTGCAACGATCTCGACCACGACCTATAATTATGTCGTTCGATTATAACACGTAATAAATACGACCAACGATGCGTACATCGTTACCACGAAATCATACATATTTTTATATGTATACATACATATATACATGTGATGAGAAATCCACTTGCGCGTCTTTAAACCTTAACCCTTAGTATATTTTATGTATATATACTATTTTCCGTCCAATATAACTTATCTCTAATATTTAAAGAAAGTTACTATTTTTAGACCTTCCGTTTTTAGAACCGAATAATGATCTTAAAACTATTAATTGAAATAATATATTAACCGACCTTTAGTTTTGACCCGCTATATCTTAACTTTTAAAGCAGACAATCCTCGCGGCAAAGTAAAATGTCATTACGAACAACTTTCGTGTTTCGCCGGAAGGCTGAAACGGACTCGAAAGTGCTCGAATCGTTTAATTAATAGATATGTCAGATTTAATATATTAAAAATAACTTATTTTCTATTAAAGTGTATATTCCGATTTCGATCCAGTTTCTTCGTTATTGGGAGTTAGAAGTCCCGTTTTATGTCTAAACGTCCGTAAAAATATAATTTGTTATCTTTTGTAAACCAAAGTCTAACTTATCAAAGTCTCGAATCCCGAATCCCATGTTCCGATTTCTGATTTAAATTACTCGTTATATAAAGGCACTAAAGTCCATTTTTAGTCCAATTCTCGTCTCAAATATGTCTAATACCGCTTATAACTTTATATAAATCTCGTTTTAATATTTATTCATGTTTTACTAGACCGCGCAAGTTATAATATTTTTCATCACATTTAATCAATTTATAATATAACGAAATAATTGAATACTTTTAAACTAAACGCACCCTTTTTCGGTGTCACCACACTCAAACGCACCCTACGGCTGTTATGAACAGCCAAACGCACCCTTGTGCGGTTATAAAAACAAACCAAACAAACCCTTGTCGGGTTTAACCCGAACCCGACACACTCCCGGTTGTCCCCGGCTGTCCCCGCAGCCTAGCCGTCAACCCCGGCTGTTTCGACAGCCAACACAAACAGACGCGCCCTAGTGGTTGTTAACCCTTAACCCGACCCGACAACCCTTGCCCCGGCTGTCCCGAGCCAAACCCAACAACCCGGCTGTCCCGCAGCCAAACCAAACACCCCGGCTGTGGTGACAGCCAACCAACCACACCTTTTGTTGCTAACCCACAACCCGACCGCACCCATTGCGGCTGACACAAAACCCAAACCAACTCAAACTCGACACACCCTTTTCTGCGATATCCTATACAACAAACACCCCTCGTCTGTTATAAACCTCAAACGCACCCTAATCTGTGACAACAAACAAACGCACCCGCTGGTGGTTTGACCCGACACCCCACGCACCCTTATGGGTCATGGTGGCTTCAACCCGGATCAAACACACCCTCGGTGTCGGCTGCCACAGAAACGAACACCCCTTGGTGTTATGACCATAACCCGAACCCACCCACACCTTTTTCTTTATAATCCAAACCAACTCACCCTGGTTGGTTTTTCTGTCGAGCCCAAAACGCACCCCGGGCTGCGGCTGTGGTGATGATGATGGTGGTATTATGATGATGATGATGATGTAGATGGTGTATGACGATGGTGGTGGCAGTGGCGCGTGGGGCGAGTGGGGTGGTGGATCGGGTAGATCGGAGTGGGGGGAGTAACTTTGGTCTTCGCCGGAACACTCACCGGAAAAGTTTTCCGGCGGTGGTGAACGGCGGCGGCGGTGGTCGAGTGGTGGCCGGACATTTTGGGAGAGAGAGAGACCGCCGGAAAAGTTTCCGCGGTGGTGGTGGTCTGCCGCGGGTGGCCGTATATTCATGAGGTAGGAGAGAGAATCTGTGAGAGTGTGGTGAATAAGTTGAGATGGAAAGAGATTATAAGTTAAAAAACTTATATTATATATAATATATATAAAATTTGGCAAGTTTAAATAATGATGGACCTAAAGGTTCACATTTTTGGTATAGTTTTTATAAAAACGGTTCGGGACTCGTTTGAGCGACTTAACGAACGATTCAAATCTCGAAACTTGCGCCATTGTTTTTCAAATCATTTTTCTGATAAAAATGAGTATTTATTTGATAATATTTCAGAAATATTTTATAACATTTAATAAAATATCTGTTATTCAATTTGTGAACCGGTACACTTTGTCCAAATAAAAATGGATTATCAACACCGAATAATTCGCGATATCAACAAACGCTTTTTAATTAAAAAGATACTAATTTATTTTTAAATTGTTTATTAAATAAATAGCTGATAATTAAAACAAATTAAATGCTTTTTGTGTGTGTCCCGTTGTATACTGTTCGAAAATGTTATGCGGTTGCTTGTTTAAGCCCTTTCGGCTCGTTTATCCTAGTCACTGGGCAAAACTAAAAAGTTGTCAGGAATGTCATTCCACATCAAATTGCTTTATGGTCCGAGTCGTGAAAACGTGATTTAGATGATCGTTCTTATAAGTCAAGCCAGATCCTAAAAGTCAAAGATTTATAACTAGACCCAGTTGAATGATAGGTCGCATATTCAAACACGTAGACAAGTATCATGTGATAAACATAATTAAACTTTTAATGATAAATTAAGAAATCGAGTTTAAAACAAACCAAACATTAAATCTTTATTAATATGGCTAATACCCGAGGGTATTAACATAACCATTGTAATTATACAAGCGTGATCAAATAACCAAGGTAAACTAAATTTTTTACCGAACGATACCAAAAATTAAATGATTGCAAGAGTATAGGAATTACATGGTGTCTTCTATGGAATCATGATGCTTGACCTTTGGTTGCTCTTCTTCTCTTTAGAAAATCGTCTTTTATGTGTATGGTATAGAGAATATGATTTTGCACACTGAAAACTCGTTTTTGAGTCTTCTATTTATAGTGTCTGAAAAAGACTGGATACGCCGTATTGAATGAGGTCAATACGGCGTATAGGGGTGTTTTCCTTGGAGTGCGCGCTAAGTTTATAATCAATTAGATATATCTTCCCAAATTATATTTATTCACCAAATCTCTGAATGTCTATCCAGCTGGATACGGCGTATGAAGGAACTTGGATACGCCGTATTGGGAATTGAGAATGCGCGTTTTCTTGTGAAGTCCAGGCGCTGATACGCCGTATCTTCTTTCCTGGATACGGCGTATTGGGCAGAAATAAGCAATCTTCAAATATTATCGTTTAAGCTCCAAAAAGTGCGCCTTTTAGCATGTCTTCACAAATCACTCCGTAATTACTGCAATTTACAACTTTAAGCAATTAAGTAACGATTCTTGCAATAATTATATAAAAGTGGATAATTTATTCGGGATAAATGATGGTATAAATGTAACGTTATTTGATGTCATCAAATATCCCCCACTTGAATCCTACTTGTCCTCAAGTAGACTCTAGAAATTTATTGAAAATGTATCCCAACCGAAGTTAAGGATTTTTCCGTTAAGCATTTCTTTTGTTTTAATCACCTGTACAAGACCAAGCACCTCACGAAATATGGGAAATGAAAACACTCAGATCACTCAACTAATCTAGGGTGTAACATTTAATTGGTACGCTCATTTGCTCGGTCGTGATTAGTTTCATATCATATGCTTGGCAAGGATACACATCTCCACCACTAGAGCTAAGGAGAAACAAGTCAAAAGGTAAATTGGGCGGAATAGACATGTATAATTCGATCACATCCTCATTCGAGTTTAACCAAGGGTTAGGATGAAGAACGATATAGGGTAGGGATCTTCTAACTTTCACCAAAAGTAATAAACCAACAAGGTGGCTGAATCACGCATACATGGCCGTAACGACGGAATAGACATGCATGACTCGATCTCAACCTCGTTCGAGTAAAACCTAAGGTTAGTTGCTAGGAAAGGGAAGTAAATTGTTGTTAAATAAAATTCACAAAACAAATAGATTAAGCTTGGACAAATAAAGTATATAGTTGCTAGAAACTTTTCCCGACCGTTCCATGATAAAGACTCGAAATGTATACAAACGCCTCGATCACAGAAATGACAAAGACAACCTAAGTTGGCGTTCCTATAACGGTCAACTTCCCAATCATCCCAAACTTTACATACTTTTACAAAAGTGGTGATATCGGCCACTTTATACAAAACTATACATCGTTGATTTTTATCCACACATCAACAAATAATCGATCCTTCCAAGTATTTCATTGGTTTAAGTTTAGCTAACTGACTATCAATTATCCCCCTCTTTTTTGATGCATTTTCTATTTTTTCAATTTTTTAAACATAAATCTCGGTGCAATTTCACCATCTTCACAATCATAATTCATCCAGAAAATTTTTCCTTCAACACTTCATCTTCGGATATAATACATAATCGCGAAAGTAGAAATATACGAGCTACATATTTTCCCATTGCATTGTGCAATTTCTCGACCTAACCGGAGATAGAAAATTTCAATTTGACACAGGAAATACAAATTTTTACACAAAAGCAACTAGCAACTTTGATTAAATAGGCTTAATCTACAGGGTAGGCTAAGGTGTAAAGGTGTAATGAAATAGACATTTGATGTGAAAAAGACAGGAATGGCTCAACAGGTTTTCTCTAGGGGATCTTTCTCTTATAGTGAGAGTAAGAAAAGGGTTATACGGGGTTTAACTAACCAATGTAGTTAGTTAATTTTACAACATTTAGGCTTTTTGGTGTATTCCTAGAAATTTACCAGTTAAACATGTTACTCCATCTAAGTCCATAGTACTCCTCGTTGTGGTCTCGAGTGATATACCAAGCCAACTTCTAAAGTCCACTACATCACCGGCACACTTATAATTTTTGTGGAATTTTTAGTAAACGTTTGGAAACAGAATAGGCGTAATTCTCACAATTTGGTATTAAGGGTTATAGTGCGTGAGGTCAGGTAACTAGTAATTTTTACAAAAAGTTATCCTAGAAAAAAATTTAAATTTGGCATAATTTAAGCATATAGCATATTATTTGTAAAAGAAAGTACAAGTAAGCATTCTAATTCTCCAACCCCCACTTAAATTACATAACGTCATCGTTGTATAGATAAAACAATTAAAGAAAATGGAAAATAGAATTAGCACGAGGAACTCCCCTGATATGTTGCTCGGGATGATTCTCCGATTTGAGTTCTTGAGCAAAAGTGTGTTGAGGAGGCGTCAGAACGCTCGTACGAGTTCAACACACGTCTTTTTCAGAGTATACCATATCGTCGATTTCTTTACAGCAAGGTCCTGCATAAAAGTTTAGAATATAAAAGTGCAATTCCTATCTCGGTTATACAATGGTTATAATGCAGGAAACCAATTAAACACACTGTACATGTAGTCAATACGCCGTATCCCAAACCCAAGGATACGCCATATAGCATCCTGTAAAAACAAGTGTTTTAAAGTTTTGCAGAGATTAAATGTAGAAATTAAAGAATGATAACGTCCAGATAGGTTCGATACGGCGTATCCATAGAGGTTCGATACGCCGTATTGAGTGTCTAGGAAGACAGACTCAATCAAACAATTAAAATCAGAATTTTTCAAACAATTAAAAACAAACAACCAGGTTGTCTCCCTATAAGCACTTTTCTTTCAGCTAGTCTTTAAGTTAGACTTTTTTTCATCTCTTCATTAGCTCCATCGTACATTTCAATAGCCTTTTTTCTTTTATGCAAAGGTTTTGGAATCTCGACCCTGTAATCAATTGATGAGCTATGTTGCTGAACTTACTACCAGGCTTGATGCTATCACACACAAGCAAACCAAAATCATCACATCATAATATATAACAAAAGATAAAAAGTTTCAAATACATCATGATATGAATAATATAAATGTACATAAGATCAAAAAGTGAGAGGGAGAGTGATCATGGATCTGGATGCTGTGGGGCTGAGGTGCTGGCATCGTCGGTCCTATGTCTGGTACGTCTCTGGTAGGGCAACTGCGAGCTACCTACAAGAGTGTTATCAAAGGCCTGGTAGGTACGATCGCTAGCATCCATCAGCTGAGTCATGCAACTGACCATCCAGGTGGCGAACCTGCCCTAATTAGTGATCGATCTAGCAACATCTCCTCGTAGCCCTACAATGCTCCGTCACAAATCCTGTACCTCTTCCTTAAGCCTGGAAATCCTTTGCTGCATAGTCCTGGGGGTAGGTGGCGATGGCTGAGGTTCCTGCATAGGTGCTAGATCAGCCTGATCACCTCATCAACTGCACGAGCATCCTCAACGGCTTCAAAGGCACCAGGTACAGCATCTGGCTGCCTCTCCGTTCTTGGGGCTACCCAAGCCCATGTATCACCAATCCCCTCACAGATGTTGAGCCTTCCAAGCTCATGTAAATCAACTAATGGAAGCTCAAGTGTAACCACCGACAAACCCCTCAGTCCTTGATCACTAACCAATCTAAACTGAGTTGCAAGACACCCAATGAATTGACCCTCAAACAACCTAGCTCCACTCTTCCTCCCCCCAGCGTGCCTAAACAGGTATTGTACCAATAGATACAGGACGTTAGCAGTCCCCCAATCCAAGCTGTAAAGATAGAAAAGATTGACATCGGTCACCTTCTCAGGTGCCTGTCCTCTGCCAAAAATACTACAAGCTATCATCCTGTGGCATAATCTCCTCACAGGGTCTCAGATGAAAACGTAAGAGGGAGTCAACCCTAAGAAGTCCCTGTCAGACGATATCTCTATCCAATAATCCCTAAGATCCCCTTTATCGGGGATCACTATCTCACTACCCAGCCAATAAGCTCCAAAACTAGCCTCTGCCATCTCCTCATCAGCATGTAAACCTAATGCCAAAATGAACTGTCTCCAAGTCATCCTACGTCTAGCTCCTCTCAACTAAAAACACAAAGTGTTAGCAACGTCCAAACCCATCTCCGTATTGCTCATCCTACAAGTACTGAGAAACTCCAAAATAAACTCCCAAACTAATGGTGCCCTGATCTCAAATAGTCTCCTCCACGCATGACTAGTAAATAACTCCAGCCCCTCATCTCCAGTATAAACCATCCTCAATCGATCCCCCAAAGTCTGCCTCATCCCCTTGGTCAACCCAGCAAAATCCAGAACATGCACTCAGTTAACCGACCTCCCCTATATCGTCTCAAGCCTCTGCTCATAGCTATGCACTATATCATTAGTGTATCCCTCAACCTGGTACCTGAGCCATAGGTGTCTTTGATCCCTAGATGGTAAAGGTGCCATTGTTACGTGATTCAAAACACCTTATTCGGGAGGTAGAGGATGATCAAAATACATAAGATGAAACATGGTTGTAGTGAGAGAAAGTTAGAGAGAGGTTGGAGAAAGCTTGTGAAATATTAGATTAAGAAAAGAAAGATGAGAGATACAAATGTTCATCAACCACCCCTCATGGAGAGCCATGAGGGGTATTTATACTAAAAGAAAAAGAAAATCATTCCTAGTTTACATAAATGACCCCTGTGTGACACGCAGTGTCCAAGACTAGTCTAATTCACGTGTAAGATGCCAGCTTTACTAAAAAGTGAGGCTAACAATCTCCCTCCAAGATGGCATCACACGTGAATTGGTTACAATGTTCCCTACAAGCAAAAATAAAGAAAAATAATAAGAATGAAGTCCAGTATTCCTTGAGAATATCTTCGACGATCTACTTGAATACTCCAACTTTATTTCTTCAGCTCGTAGACGAACATACTGATGAAATCTTCAGCTCCCTCCCAAACAGACACCCCTGAGACTGATAAGAATTAATACACCATTCTCGAGGGAGGGATGATATCATCAACATCGTCTCACTTAGGAAGCATTCAAGTATTGTTTAAAGTTTAGCCCAAAGTACATATATTATCTCCTTTTCGAAGTCGAAACCGTACCACCAAAATCAATTAAGACCTGAAAATGCACTTTTCTCCCTCTAGGAAAGTGTAGATATGAATTGCTACACCAAAGTCAATTAATTCCCGAGTGTAAGCAATTTATCCCTCTATGTAGTCAAAATGGTAACATCAAAGTCAACTGGTGCACATACCTTTTACCTTGTAAAACTAACCCAAAAGACCAAAATCATAATTAAAATGGTAAATATATGCTTGTTTTTGTATTTGTGTATGTGCAGGTATGGATATTAAAGAAATGGACAAAATCAAAGCAAAAACGGACAAACACGAACACGGGAACAGAATGAGTGTACAAGAGCCAGGAGTTTCTAGCAAAAAGTCAACAAATAGCCAACATTGGTCAACCACATATTGACAAAACCTTGGAAATTACCCAAAAACCCATAATGTTAAATCATTTTCACCTTTAGTCCCTAAATGATTAACATCGTTAGTCTTTTGATAATTAAGGACTAACGATCGTTAAGTTTTATTAATAACCAAATTCCTTATAACCCTTTACCTTTTAACCGTGGCCCAAACACCGGCCCAAGTCTTTTTAATATAAACCTTAGCCCAAGTCAACCCACCCAATTGCCCGGGTCAAACATAAACGTATAAGAAGAAAAGAGAGCGGGAAAATCCCGTTTTACTGTTCACCTTCTTCCCCGTTTTTACCCTGCACACATACACTCAAATTACCCTCGTTTAATGAAAGTTAACTCTTCTAGAAACCCATACGTCATCCCTGACGTCAAAGGGAATGACACGTTGGCAATCCCGTGCATTCTCATTGGTGGAATTAACGTGGCAGGCAATGGACGGCTTAGATCAAAGTGGTATGAAAGCAGTTATGGATCAAAGGCTATGATTAGATGAAGGAGGAGCGTCCCTGGATCTAGAAGACTCCTCACATCACTATAAATAGGAGGGAAGCTCACACAGTAGAAAATATCTAGGAGTAGGAGTAGAGTAGTAGTGTAGATTAGCTTATAGCTTATTTTTCAGCTTATTGTCATTTATTTTTATGTAATTTCTTTTTCAAGCAATGTAATCTTCTGTTTCATTTAATAAAATTTTGTTTGAGCTTTAACTTTCCTTTTTCATTCATGCTAAAGTAATTTCAATATAAGCTGTTAAGCTATTAATTAGCTACATTACTCTCTATTAAGTTCATCAACTCAAATAAGCTTATTTAAGCTTGTTTGAGTTTGGATTTTCAGTTACAAAAGTTATTGGTTAAGGATTTTGGATTTTAAGCTCAGTTTGGATGATAAGCTAAATTTGGAAGAGCTTATGGGTATTTAGTAGTGCTTATTAATAAACTGGGTAGGTTAAAGCTTAATTTGATCTTATCACTCCTGTTTTGAGCAAGGAGTTGAGGTAAACATTTCTTTTTACTCCATCTGTCCCATAATAAGTGTCCAGTTTGACTTTTCAAAGTCAAACTGGCTTATCTTTGACTTTAAATATATGTTTTTGTGTTATATAATACTTGATGAAAATTATACCAATGAAAAATAAATTTAAAGCCCAATCTATTCATATATTTTTCATCGAGTATTATATAACACACAAAGATATATAAGGTCAAAGTTGAACCAGTTTGACTCTGAAAAGTCAAACTAGACACTTATTATGGGACGAGTGTAGTACCATTTTTAGCTTTGTTTCTTGTTTAAATGCTTATTTGCTTATTGCTTGTTGCTTATTATTGTTTAGTTTTACATAATGTTGCTTATTTCAGTTGTTTAATGCTTATTCAGTTCAAATAATAGTTTAGATCTTAATCTGCAAGTCATTGTGATAAAACAGTTTTAAAAATCCATAATAGTAGCATAGTATTATAGCTTTTAGATCTGGCTTATTTGTCTGCTTAACCTGTTAATTAGTTGTGTTATAAGCTTGTTGTTATCTGGTCTTAAGATGTTAAGCCTTATCTATCAGTTTCTCAAGCTTAATATGGTGACAAAATTCCTAAAGGGGTGTTTGGATCAAGACCAGTATTAACTATAAGTTAATACTGATAGTGGTTCTACCTTTTTAAGTCAATTTTGATCTCTCATATCTTAGATTTAAGAACTGGTTTTAAGGTTTTGTTGAATATTAATAAGTTTTAAATCAGCTTAGTTAGTAATAGCTTGAATCTGTTAGCATCATTTCCATTAGATATGCATTTTCAGCTCAATTAGTTTCTAGTTGTTTACATTTCCTCATTTGATCTTAATTTGGTGTTAAATTTGTATAGAAGTAAGTATCTTAGCTTGCACTTGTAGGACTTTAAGTTTTGGTTCTTATGGATGTCAATTGTATCAGCAACAAAAATAGACAAATTGCCATTTTTAAGCTTAATTTTCAGAGGGTAAAAGTAGTTTTTAGGTTTTGATTTTTATAGCACAAATAGATTTTAGGCCATTCTAGATAGATTAGGGCTTATTTTAGTTTAAAAAGCTTATTTGAATACCTGTTTTAGATCTGCAATTTTGCTTTTTGTCTTTTTATTCAATAACCAAAAGTATAGTAAAATGAATTTTCAGCTTTTTCATTAAGCTTTTTCCTTAAGCATTTGATTTTCAAAATAGTTTTCGAAAGCTATTTTAAGTAGCTTTTAGGTCAAGGATTTTATTGATATAAGCCAAAAGTCCATAAGGATCCTTTAGCTTATTGAAAAATAAGCTCAAAGTTTCCTTAAGGGGCTGTTTGGTTAACAGTTTTTGTTAAAGTGATTATTTGAGAATTTTTAGCTTATAGCTTGTAGATTTAGCTTTATTCCTGTTCAATCTAGCTTATTATGTTAATTTCTAGTTGTTCGCAGCTTATTAAGGTTAGATTTTAGCTTATTTTGACTTTTCATTAAAAAACCAAAAACATAGTTAAAATAGAACAAAATTTCCTTGTGGTCTAATATGTCATCTTTTAAGCTTATTTTCTGGCTTATTTAGTGGTTTTTATAAAAAAGCTTCTTTTACAAATTTTACTTATTGTCAGCTGTCCTACAAGTTTGTTTTTAAAAGTTTTGCAAAAATAAAAAAAAAGGGAAGAGGGGAAATCCAGGGTGAGCAAGGCTCGAACCCTGGACCTCTACCCTCCTCAACCTTTATAAGCCTCAACACAACACACTCAACCATCTGCCCTGGGGACTTTTTTTATTTATAGTTGTAACATTTATTATTTAAGCGTGTTGGGATCCTTTAGCCTTAACAGCTTTTATAAGCTTATTTGCAGCTCATCTCTTCTAGCTTTTTCACAGCTTTTATTTTTCTTAGGATTATAATAGTCAAAAGTATTTTTTAGTATTTTTTCAGAATTTTTATAATTAGTTTAGTATTTTTAATATTTAATTTAGAGTAAAACTGTTTTTAATTCATAAAAAATTAAATAAAAGTCAAAAAAATATAATTCTTTTTTAGAAAATTTTCTTTTAACATTTAGAACCTAGGAAAATTAGATTTGCTTTCGTAGGGTTTAAATTGCAAAATTTTGTTTTTTAAAGAACATGATTGAATCCCGTTCATGTTTTTAGTGTTTTTAAGCTTAAATCTTTTCCGTTTTTGGTCTAGTTTTCTTTGTTCCAGATTTTTAATCACTTAGGGTTAATTAAAAGTAAAATAATCACTTTAGGATTAAAATTTCATTTTTTAGTTTTTTAAGTCACGTTTTATTAATTCCCGTTAACGTTTTCGTATTTAATTTCTTAAATGCTTTAGTTGCTTTTTATTGTTTTACTTGTCTTTTACATGTTTAATCATATATATTAATAGGATATAAAAACCCAAATCAAAATCTTAGAAACCATTCAAAACGCACGATCACGGACGTAACTAATCTCAATTCAACTTTCGGTCGATGGAAAACGACCTGGGAGTTTTGCAGACAACTTTTTTTAAAAGATTGTTTCTAGAACCGACGAAAATACTTACTATACTATTATTGAATATTCCTAATATACAATATAATATATATATATATATATATAATATATAAATATATATATATATATAAATTATATATATATATATATTATATATATAAATAATAAATATAAATACGTATACGTAATTCGGATACGAAACCAAATTTTTGGCGCCGCTGCCGGGGAAATGTGTTACGATTATCGTGTTTCGTTCGAAGAATAGTGTTTTGAAGACCCTTCCTCGTGAATTATCGTGATTTCAATTGTTAAAATTTCTTAAAAAAAACCATGAAAATACAAAAAAATTTTACACTACTATTTTTCTTTATTTAAATATTAAAAATAAACCATTTGTTAATCGTTGTTACGGCTCACCTTAGATTACGTTCTTAAGGGAAGTTAAGCGTTTGAATCAACATCACCTAAAACGGAGAATGGTTATTCTAAATACCCTCTCTTTCCAATTCCTCCGCTTTTCTTGTACGTATTTTTAGAGAGCTACCGTGCACGTTAATTTTTCGTACCAAAAGTTTATGTTTCTTTCTTATTTTTTTAATTTCTTTTCCTCATATATTAATAAAAACCAAAAATATTCTCCGTGACCTCATATCCTTATTTTTTAATATTTTTGGTTTAATTCTTTCTTCTTATCCTCTATATTGTTTTAATTCTTTCTCATGACGTCATTTAAACCAACGTGATTGTACTGGGATGGTGGACCAACCAATGTGATGGCTTTTATTGTTAATTGTACGTGTCCGCAGTTGGAGTTAAACTTCTACCATGGAACTTGTTATAAATTGCACTAAGGTGATGGAAAATCCGTCACATTTTGTGGTGTAAAGGCCGATAAAAGGATGATTTTGTCATTTTGCGCTTTCAAAAGAATGGAAATATCATTCGAATTATAATCAAAATCTGAATTCTTTCAAGAAAATCTTCAAAAAATTTTTCGACACCCTCCCACAACAACACCAGTACGAGACGAATATTGTGAGTTATGTGGAAACAAAGCGCATTATGATATTAATTGTTCCGCCTTAAGTCTTCCGTTGTTTACAATCAAAACCCGAGTTTCGATCAAAACTTCGATAATAATTTCCACCAACTACAACCAAGTTTTCCAAACAATATCTTTGGTTGTGAGAACTGCTGGGGGGTCCTCACTCGACTTTTCAGTGTCAACCGATGAACCAAAATCTATCTAATTCTAATTCTTCTGGTTTTGACCAATTTCAACCCCCGCAGTATCCGGTCATTCATCATTCTCCTCAAGAAATGAGTGAAGAAGTGTTGCAAGCTAGAGAAGACTTAATGAAAGCCATTCAAACCTTCTTAAGGAAGTTTAGTCGTATACCTTTTGGAGAAATACCAAAGGTTTTATTGGTAGCTTGGGAGAGATTTTCCAAAATTAAGCATGCTTTTACGGACAAGCAATATCAACAAGAAGATATCCAAGAATTGATGAGTAAACTCCTTGAAGATGTGTGAAATATTAATGAGGAACTATCTGAATTTATTAATAGTCTAAATTGGAATCATCTGGCCTTCTATAATGATGATGATTAGTATACTATTATATATAGAAAGCATAAAGAAATCACACCTGATTTATGTACCAAGGAGCCCGATAACTCTCTAAATAAGGGGACGATCATTTTAAACCACTATTCTGGAAACGGAAAACTCTAGTGTTGGAGATACCTTGTCCCATTCCCATTGAGTTTTAAATGGTATTGTCCGAAGATATTTGTGATGTGCCGTCTTGTTGATTATTTTGATGCGATGTGGACTTATGTAAACTTCTTGCTTAGTCGAGATATTTCGATCACATCTCCTAGATTGACTTTTCTTCCCGAGGAGTTCCCGTGAACCGATTTATTGATCCAATTTACCCGGAAATAGATAGAAGACAATTTATGGATAAAGACGATTTTGATGAAGAAGAAATGTAAAAAATGGAAACAATGATATTATTCAAATAGAGGACAGATTTTCGTGAGAAAATATTAAACATCAATCTTCTCGTTGATAAGATCAAGCATTGAAACTACTTCTGTTTAGTTTCCTTTGTGCTCGAAAAATCCTCATCTTCCTCCTATTCCAGTTGTGGATAGTGAACTTTCCATGTCTTGCCCTTTGTAGATGAAGTTTGATACATTTCTTTTTGGGAAAAACTCCCTCAATCCTCCTGTATTGAGAGTGATTTAGACTCAGAAGGGGATATCGTTTTTTTACAACTTACTTAATGATGACCCTATTCCTGAGTTTGAGCGTTTTACCTTTGACATTGAGCACGATGCACCCGTGATAAACAATTTTGATGAGCTTAATGAAGATGAATGTTTTGACCTAGGGGGAGGTGAGATTGATGTTTTTGCAAATGTTGAAGATGACGATTACTTTCCCTTTATATTTGTCATTCGAATTTTTCTACCGTATCTCACCTACCCTGAGGTTTCTCCTACTCTCCTCTTACCCTGAGTGAAACACATTTTTGACACCCGACTCTCCACTAGAAGCCGGGCATCTCATCGGATGGAAACATTTCATGTGGCTTTAATGTTTATCCAAACATAAATGAAAGCCCTATTGAGATTATTCTTTTCCATTTGCTTCCACATGGACAACTTAATTCGGGGTCGAGTCAAGCTCGTGACTCGGATAACAAAAACAAGCATTTCTATCTTCTTATCTATTTTCTAACAATTAATGTAAAGAGGCTTGCCTTTTCTTTCTCGTGTTTCGTGTTTTGTTTGTGATGTTTGTCCAGGATTGCCCGGATTTTAAAGACTCTTGTGCTCGGTGTTTTGTCTATAGTTCACTCGCTCTTCAATCCTTCGCATGCTTATATTGGGAATCCGATATCCTAATCTTAGTCGAACTAACAATTAGCTTAGCATACTTTAATAAATGACTTTAGAATTTGGCGTAGAGACCCTTTATATCAAAATTATGTAGTTGACATTAGTATGGGGGATCTCACATTGAGGACAATGTGTAGTTTTAGATGGGGGGAATCTCATCGATTTGATTATACCCATGCACGACCGTTGAATCTCACGTAACCCATTTTTTCACCAAAAATATGTGATTTATGTGAAAATGGCAAAAATTTAAAATTTTTGTGCATGATAAAGTGAAAAGAAATGATAAATGTTGGAATAAAGTGATGAATAAAGTTGTGACACAATGAGGTGAAACGAGAAAAAATTTTTTGATCCAACCGTTTTTATACTTACTTTTTTCCTTAACATATTTTAAATCGAGTTTGTTGCTAGGTCTTAATTAGGCTTATCCAAAATTCCCCGAACTCGATTTATTAGAGTTGAGAATAGTTTGCAAATCTATGTGACTGTTAAAGTGCACGAGTCTTTAATTCGCTAGGCTCTTAAGCATTCGCGATTCACTTTCTTAGAGATTTTAAATTGCGAAAACGAGAAATGATAGTAGTTAATTATAAGTCATGAATTAAACTTGGAATAGTTGGATTTCGTGCAAGCGCAAAAGTATTAAATTGTGCTTTTATTCTCCTATTATCTTGTATCACCTTTATATATAATTGGTATAAAATAAATAAGTTGTCTTAGGTTTTTGCGATTCTTAGTTTAGATCACTTTCCATTCTGGTGAAAGGTAAGGTACACATCGAGGTTTTGTCAGTTGTGTAGGGAAAATAGACCCTCTGGACCTATGGTCGACATCGCATACCGATGTGGCAGTTGTTAAAAGAACCACAATACTGAAATTATGGCTATAATAAAAAAGTATTATAAATAAACTAAAGCTGAGAAAATAAGACTCTGGAAACATGGGTTGGCTCGCATACCGATGTGAACAGTCCGTTTAAAGAGGTGGGAAGGTAATAATAAGAAAAAAACAGTGGGCTGATAAAATTACTACGCTCTTGCCTGCACACAACCAATGAGGTAGTCTTGCTAAATAAGGCTACATAGTAATAAATAATCCGAGACTGATAAAAGTTTTGCAGCATCTTGCCTTGCTCACAACCGATGTTGCAGCAGCCTTCTAAAAGGTCGAGGAAATTTAACCGAAAAGGGTCAAAATATGTTTGCTGCATCTTGCCGGCTCACAACCGATGTTGCAGCCTTCTAAAGGACCGAGGTTTAATAATGTTTCAATAATAATAATAATAAAGCCAAATTTTGACTCCGGGGTAATCTAAATAAAGCCTCCGTCTCTGGACTCGTAGTTGAGTTGTTTCGGATGAAATAAAAAGGATAACCCCTAAATCATGCGAAATTAGAACCTTAATGTGGACCTTATTCTCACCATATAGTCTCTTTAGGAAATAATTTCAAACTAATTATGGTCTAAACCGGGTTTACTTTATTAATAAGGACATAATTTATTTGTCACCAATAATAATAATAAAACCCTTAAAGGAAATTAGGAATAAGGGAGGAAAAGTAAGTACATAATTAGTATTTATGAGTAGTGTTAGTATCATGACTTGTATTTGACAATGATCTTGTTTTTAAGCTTAGTATGGAAAAGTAAAAGTTGGGGACGATGAATTTATTTTGCTTGTTCCATGATCCTAAGTATTATCAAGAATAATGAAAACACAATCATAAGAAGTATTGAAGTATGGAAAGTAATGAAAAAGAAAAAAAATGAAAAATGTTGAAAAAGGAAAAACAGGGTGTTTCATAACTATTGATTTCTTAATCCCTTTAGATGAGCACTTTGCAACTTTTTGAGGTGATTAGTTTGGGGGATTGGAATTTTTAGTTTAAAACGTGTATTTATTACATTGCGTGAGGACACAGCAATACCTTAGTATGGGGGAATTTGGTATGTGATATTTTACACATACCTTTTACCTTGTAAAACTAACTCAAAAGACCAAAATCATAATAAAAATGGCAAATATATGCTTGTTTTTGTGTTTGTGTATGTGCAGGTACGTATATTAAAGAAATGGACAAAATCAAAGCAAAAACGGACAAACACGAACACGGGAACAGAATGAGTGCACAAGAGCCGAGAGTTTCTGGCAAAAAGTCAACAAATAGTCAACATTAGTCAAGCTTTGGTCAACCAAATATTGACAAAACCTTGGAAATTACCCAAAAACTCTTAATGTTAAATCATTTTCACCTTTAGTCCCTAAATGATTAACATCGTTAGTCTTTTGATAATTAAGGACTAACGATCGTTAAGTTTTATTAATAACCAAATTCCTTATAACCCTTTACCTTTTAACCGTGGCCCAAACACCGGCCCAAGTCTTTTTAATATAAACCTTAGCCCAAGTCAACCCACCCAATTGCCCGTGTCAAACATAAACGTATAAGAAGAAAAGAGAGTGGGAAAATCTCGTTTTACTGTTCACCTTCTTCCCCATTTTTACCCTGCACACATACACTCAAATTACCCTTGTTTAATGAAAGTTAACTCTTCTAGAAACGCATACATCATCCCTGACGTCAAAGGGAATGACACGTTGGCAATCCCGTGCATTCTCATTGGTGGAATTAACATGGCAGGCAATAGACGGCTTAGATCAAAGTGGTATGAAGGCAGTTATGGATCAAAGGCTATGATTAGATGAAGGAGGAGCATCCTTGGATCTAGAAGACTCCTCACATCACTATAAATAGGAGGAAAGCTCACACAATAGAAAATATCTAGGAGTAGGAGTAGAGTAGTAGTGTAGATTAGCTTATAGCTTATTTTTCAGCTTATTGTCATTTATTTTTATGTAATTTCTTTTTCAAGCAATGTAATCTTCTGTTTCATTTAATAAAATTCTGTTTGAGCTTTAACTTTCCTTCTTCATTCATGCTAAATTAATTTCAATATAAGTCGTTAAGCTATTAATTAGCTACATTACTCTCTAGTAAGTTCATCAGCTCAAATAAGCTTATTTAAGCTTGTTTGGGTTTGGATTTTCAGTTACAAAAGTTATTGGTTAAGGATTTTGGATTTTAAGCTCAGTTTAGATGATAAGCTAAATTTGGAAGAGCTTATGGGTATTTAGTAGTGCTTATTGATAAGCTGGGTAGGTTAAAGCTTAATTTGATCTTATCACTCCTGTTTTGAGCAAGGAGTTGAGGTAAATATTTCTTTTTACCATTTTTAGCTTTGCTTCTTGTTTAAATGCTTATTTGCTTATTGCTTGTTGCTTATTAGTGTTTAGTTTTACTTAATGTTTCTTATTTTAGTTGTTTAATGCTTATTCAGTTCAAATAATAGTTTAGATCTTAATCTGCAAGTCATTATGATAAAACAGTTTTAAAAATCCATAATAGTATCATAGTATTATAGCTTTTAGATATGGCTTATTTGTCTGCTTAACCTGTTAATTAGTTGTGTTATAAGCTTGTTGTTATCTGGTCTTAAGATGTTAAGCCTTATCTATCAGTTTCTCAAGCTTAATATGGTGACAAAATTCCTAAAGGGGTGTTTGGATCAAGACCAATATTAACTATAAGTTAATACTGATAGTGGTTCTACCTTTTTAAGTCAATTTTGATCTCTCATATCTTAGATTTAAGAACTGGTTTTAAGGGTTTGTTGAATATTAATAAGTTTTAAATCAGCTTAGTTAGTAATAGCTTGAATCTGTTATCATCATTTCCATTAGATATGCATTTTCAGCTCAATTAGTTTCTAGTTGTTTACATTTCCTCATTTGATCTTAATTTGGTGTTAAATTAGTATAGAAGTAAGTATCTTAGCCTGCACTTGTAGGATTTTAAGTTTTGGTTCTTATGGATGTCAATTGTATCAGCAACAAAAATAGACAAATTGCCATTTTAAGCTTAATTTTCAGAGGGTAAAAGTAGTTTTTAGGTTTTGATTTTTATAGCACAAATAGATTTTAGGCCATTCTAGATAGATTAGGGCTTATTTTAGTTTAAAAAGCTTATTTGAATACCTGTTTTAGATCTGCAATTTTGCTTTTTGTCATTTTATTCAATAACCAAAAGTATAGTAAAATGAATTTTCAGCTTTTTTATTAAGCTTTTTCCTTAAGCATTTGATTTTCAAAATAATTCTAAAAAGCAGTTTTAAGTAGATTTGAGGTCAAGCTATAAGGGTGTATAAGCTAGATTTCCATAAGGATCCATTTGCTTATTGGAAATTAAGCTCAAAGTTTGATGTTTGTCAGTTTTGATATGCAGTTTTAGTTTAAGTGCTTATTTAAAAGTTTCAACTTATGGCTTGCTCTTTTTGCTTAATTCTTGCTTAGATTAGCTTATTAAAATAGTTATAGGTAATTGGTAGCTTGTTAGGGTCTGGTTTAAAGCTTATTCAAGATTTCTAGTTAAGTTAAGTTTAGTAAAAAGCCAAATTTCCTTGTGGTCTAATCTGTCATCTTTTAAGCTTATTTTCTGGCTTATTTAGTGGTTTTTATAAAAAGCTTCTTTTACAAATTTTACTTATTGTCAGCTGTCCTACAAGTTTGTTTTTAAAAGTTTTGCAAAAATAAAAAAATGGGAAGAGGGGAAATCCAGGGTGAGCAAGGCTCGAACCCTGGACCTCTACCCTCCTCAACCTTTATAAGCCTCAACACAACACACTCAACCATCTGCCCTGGGGACGATTTCGATTTATAGTTATAACATTTATTATTTAAGTGTGTTGGGTCATTTTAGCTTATCAGCTTTTATAAGCTTATTTGCAGCTCATTTCTTCTAGCTTTTTCACAGCTTTTATTTTTCTTAGGATTATAATAGTCAAACGTATTTTTCAGTATTTTTTCAGAATTTTTATAATTAGTTTAGTATTTCTAATATTTAATTTAGAGTAAAACTGTTTTTAATTCATAAAAAATTAATTAAAAGTAAAAAAAATATAATTCTTTTTTAGAAAATTTTCTTTTAACATTTAGAACCTAGGAAAATTAGATTTGCTTTCGTAGGGTTTAAATTGCAAAATTTTGTTTTTTAAAGAGCGGGATTGAATCCCGTTTATGTTTTTAGTGTTTTCAAGCATAAATCTTTTCCGTTTTTTGTCTAGTTTTCTTTGTTCTAGCTTTTTAGTCACTTAGGGTTAATTAAAAGTAAAATAATCACTTTAGGATTAAAATTTCATGTTTTAGTTCTTTAAGTCGCGTTTTATTAATTCCCGTTAACGTTTTCGTGTTTAATTTCTTAAATGCTTTAATTGCTTTTATTGTTTACTTGTCTTTACATGTTTTATGCATTTATATTTAGTAGGATTTAGAAAACCCAAATCAAAATCTTTGAAACCATTCAAAACGCGCGATCACGAGGATTTAGAAACCAGAAAAATCAAAATGTCTTTGTTAAACCATCAAAAAGCGCCTGATTCCGGAGTCTTAATCCCGCGATTTTCAATTACGCTTCGTCGACGTGGAAAACGTGTATGGGCGGTTCTTTGAGGACAATTTGTGTATAGTCTGTTTGTTTTCTTCGAACCGCGACGAGAAAAATACTTATTATTACTATTATTTGGATATATCTCCTTAGTTGAGATACGAATATATATATATATGTTTTGATAATATATAGTCCTTTAATTATGATAGTATAATTATATATTAGTTTTATAGCGTGTTCAGGAGCGTTTTATCGCAATGGTTCTCTTATATCTTGTGCTGTTGTATTATGAAGTAACGCCCTCAGACATATTTTCGCTGCGACACATTTTTAGGGGTGTTGCACATAGCTTATGTGACATGGTCAATTACTGCTAAAAATTGAAATCATAACATTTCTATCCAAGTCTATCCTACTAAGTGAAAAGGCGTGTCAGTCTGAAGAAATTATCAGGTGACTATATTGGCAAGGGTAAGCTAGCCCGTCCTTGGGCAAAATTATCATAAACCTTAAGCAAAGTAACAACTACGAATCTAACTTAACTTCACAACTCAATCAAACAAGAACTATCGTGAAACTAAGATAAACATCAAGTCGTTATTATAAGCTTAACGTTTTTGAAAAGTCTACTAAATTTTGGGTTCGCTCAAACAAGCGAATAGGGATCTACGGCTTAGATTGATGAGATTAGTGTAGAGAGTTAGGGGTACAATCGAGGCAAGTGAGTCGTTCAGTGGGAAATTTGTAAAGACAATGGGGGTGGAGGCGTCCTTATTGCCTAGGAAGAGTAAACGTAGTTGTTGACGTCGTATACCGAAAAGAAGGGTAGGACCAGTTAGAATTTGAAGAATGAGGATGATCATTGCTAGTAATCTCATAGTTGATATAAAAGGATTTCAGAAGACAGCCCCTGATGTGAAAACATCAAGGAGGAACGAGTAGTTAGGCGTATGAGAAGTTAAAGATGATGAACAATAAATCAAAGTTTCTAAGGGCAGAATCAGGTGTCAATGATTTGGAGCGTTTGAATTTTTTTATTGAAAATCAGAGGTTTTCGGTTTGTTTCTAATGGCCGTATAGTGCATGTCCCTTCTCGGAGGCATGATTTTAAAATTTGCTAACAACGTTTATTTGAGTAAACCATTATGAAATTTTGACCTAAGGACTTCGGGTCGTCCATATTGGTACCATCTCCGGAACACAAACACTAGGGCGGGTACTGTTACTACGACTGACGTGAACAACTCATCCTGAGGGTATCACTTTCTCATGAATCCTATTGTTCTATTTATAGTCTCCAAGGTCCTAATTGTATGACAAGACCTAATTGCGGCTACGCTGTTCAGTGAGTTGTTCTTAGTGCAACTAAGGATATAATCCAATTCGTCGGTTTAGAATGCGGTGTATTTAGACTTTCTAACAAGTGAGTAGTGTGGGGGAGACAGGGCATGTGATAACTGTGGCGTAATAGCATAGGGCAACAACTGAGTAGTTGTGTACCCAAATTAGTACTACCTCCGTCCCACAATAAGTGTCCAGTTTGACTTTTTAGAGTCAAACTGGTTTAACTTTGACCTTAAATATTTTTTTGTTTGTTATATAATACTTGATGCAAAATATATGAATGAATTGGGTTTTAAGTGTATTTTCATTGATATGATTTTCTTCAAGTATTATATAACAAAAAGAAATATATTTAAGGTCAAAGTTGAACCAGTTTGACTCTAAAAAGTCAAACTGGACACTTATTGTGAGACGGAGGTAGTATATATAGAAAGTATTTCAAAATAGTGTTCTCAAAATAGTGTATCCCAAATAGTATAACCAAGATAACATATCCCAAATAATGTATTCAACGTTGACCGTCCGACAACTCAATGTTGGGACGTATCTGAAATATTATTTAGTATAGTAATCGAATTAGAAATTACTAGCATAGACCTGCTTGTATAAGTAAGCAGTAGCAAAGTATGAGTATGCATGGCGACATATAGAGCATTGCAAGGCAAGCATGTCAACCAAGTATAAGCGATAAAGATCATATAGTAATAAGGCCACATGTAAAACTTGCAAGACAAATATGTAAGATAAGCATGGGTTATAATGGTCAGATAATAGGAATATGACAACATGCAAGGCGACATGTAATGCAAACAAGGCAACATGTAAAAGCAAGCAATGATGATTCAGATAATAGCAATCATAGAGAATTTCGTGCAAGAGTAAAAGGTTAAAATACATATATGAAACATGTACGTTCATGGCCAAGACATTTTCAAGTGATCTTAGGATTTTATGTTCACCCTAACATAACTTAAGAAAACTACCCCCATCATTCCATGATTCTTCGTGAATTAGGCATAGTTGATCAGGCTATGCATAATTTAGGAAAAACGATGGAATGCTCGGGCTAGTTAACTTTTATCATGTTCGAGGTTTTACAAAAACTCTAGTTTAGTTATAGTTGCGTTTTTATTTTAGAAAAAACGAGCATTCTCTATAACCTTAGGATCTGATACCAATCTGTCACACCCCGCTGAGAGCGGAAACACGAGGTGCAACATTTCAGAGACATCACGTAAGATACAAGATTATACCATACATGATTTACAAGAAATTCAGATTTACATTGTTTCAGAAAATACAATCTCAAATAATGGGAACCCTTGTCTTTAGAAATCATTCTGTTAGTGGAGGTCTTTTATTATCAATACCCTCAGATAATATATGTTGATCGCACCTGAAAATGATACTCGAAAAGGTCAACATAAAGTTGGTGAGCTCGTAGGTTTAGAAGAAAACCCAGTTGCTGTGCTAGAATTTAATAGTGGACAATAGTGCAATAAGAAAGCAGAATGCAAGCAGTAGTAATTAGATTTCCAACATAACAACACATCATACCATAGCAGTCCAAACACAATCAACAATTCAATAGTGGTCCACGCACTTATAGATTTCCAAACCTATCGCCTACAGCTGGAGCTACACAGTCGGCTAAGTAGTATTGAGTTTTTAGAAACTAGCTCGTGTCGTGATTATAAGTATGAATTTCATTTCATTTATTGAGTTTAAGTATAACCAATTTTTAATTATAAATTAATGTTTAATAAAATTATGATTTCGTCCTTTTGTCGAATTATAAGAAAATAAGTTTTCTAAGATATTTCTTAAGTGTAAGATATTTATAAAATTTTTGGCATGACCCGTTTGTTTATAAATGTTTCCCAAGGTCTTTAACCTTATTTATAACCATTTATCCTCAAAGAAATCAATTTCTGACAAAATGTCAAAACTACATATTTTCGCCACGTTTTATCGAAACATATTTCAAAATGACTATCTTGATGATCCGAGACCTATAATAGCCCAAATTTCCATAAGTTGATTCAATAACGTTTTTAGGAGTCAAATTTCATGCGTTTTTACTTATTGGGCCAAAAGTCCAATTGTTAGCCCGAAAGTACTAGTTAAGTCTTAGCCCAATTCGAGTCTACTAGATAACTCAATTATCAAATCAAAGTCCATTATGATTAAATAAGGTGAAATACTTTAGTTAGTAATTTACATGCGACGACAAATTGTACGATATATATACGAAAATAACCCAAGTTCTAGTATATGATTTGATAGTTATTGGGCCTTATGGCCCATTAGTAGTCCGTAAATGTTTAGCTCAAGTTTTAGTCCGTTAGTCATTGAGCCTTATGGCCCATTAATGGTTTTCACGCTTTAGTTCGTTAATTGTCCCCAAAACAAAATTTGTTTCAAATAAGACTAAGTATCCCAACTTAATATGTTGAATGCAAAACATGTCGAAAACTCAAATATAAATTTTAGTCTTGGTATTAGTATTCCAAAATAAAGCATACCAATAATAGTCATAACGATTCAATATTGACATTTCCAAATAACAAATGAAATAAGTCGATTAAGTAATAGAAATAAGTCCGAAAATAAGTTGAGACCAATAAGAGCACAAATAAGCTACGGCTTATTTGACTCTTTTTGGCCGAGAGCCAATAAGCTCAAATAAGTCATATTAAGCCCGAATATAAGCGATAAGCTAGAAATGCGTATAGTTTTTAAAATAAGACGCAAATAAGCTAGAAATAAATCCAAATAATAATAAGACAAGGTTAATAAGGCAAAATAAGCCGCGGCTTATAATCCTTATTGGGCCGTGGCCCTTTAAGCCCAATATTAAGCTATATTAAGCCCGAAATAAGTAAATAAGCTCGAAGTCCATATAAGTATGAGAATAAGCCACAAATAAGCGCTCGAAATAAGCTGCAACATAGAATAAGACAAAAATAAAATAACCCTTTTGTTTCCTTTTTGGGTCGTGACTACAATAAGCCCAAAAAGCTCGGATAAGCCCACGATACGCTTATTTATAAACCGAAATAGAAATATACTTTTTGACATCAAATGTTGTTTTACCACCACAACCAAAATATTAAAATGTCATTTTCCTTGTGTTTTCCCTCCTTTCCACGTCGAACCCAAACGCACCCTATATTTGTTTTCGTAAATTTTAAAGTTTAGATTTTTACAAAACGCATTGTACAACTAGCATTAACGCGTCATTAGACTACCAAAAGTACAAATATTATTGAATGAAAATGACTTACAAAAGAGGGTTTTAAGAGGATTTAAGCTTAGACAAACAACTTTTATGTTGTTTTAATATACCCAAACACCAATAGAATCAACCCGGATGAACTTAAACCTTCATGTTCTTGATCAAAAATGGAAAAATGAAGATGTTTATGTGAGTTTGTGTCCGGACGTGAGCAAAAGAGAAAAGGAGAGGAGAGATTTTTCTAGTGTGTGAAATTTGGTGTAGTGTGTGTGTTTTGAATTGAAATGAGACAAAATAAAGGTGCATGCATGAGACACACAAGTAAAAATAAGCCTTATGGCTCCCTTGTGGTGGCCGGTTGGATATAGGATCCTAAGAGGGGTCCTAAGTGAATTTGTCTCTTGTCGGGTTATCTATTTATCTTTGTTCGTGATTTAAAATGTGACCCGAAAGCTTCCTCGAAATTGAGCATATGTTAACTATGTTTAGGTATCATAAAATGTTTAAAGAATTTGTTTTAAAGTTATTGTGTTCCCCTTTTTTTTGTCGGGATTGGTTTAGGTTTCGTGTAGTTTTCCGTTTCCGTAAACTCTAAGCGTAACCCCATAAATTCGCGTTTTATGCAAACGTTATCAAGAAATATGAAATAACTTAATATAATAAGTTTATTAGAATGACTCAAGATATTTAGACATAATTTACTTATTGACGTGCCGGTACGCGTTGTATGCCGTTTTTTCGCTACGCGCGGGAAGATTCCCAGTAAGTGATTAAATGTGATCGTAGTCGTTTAGAAAATAGAAATTTGAATCAAAAGTGATTCATTATTATTATAAAATTTGTATTCGACAGTCGGTTAAACCGTAACTGTTTAGCGATAGAGAAGTCAACAAAAGTCAACTATAAGTTTTTGCTATAGAAATTTGATGAAATAGTAGTATGTGGATATACAGTCATAGTATTTTAGGATACTAAGACCTAGGAAAAATTACCGGATATCACATGTGATTCGTCAATAATATATATATAATAACACAAGCAAACACTCAACCAATTACCTTTAGCCAAGGATTGGTCAAGAGTTCACAAATTAAAATATATATGTCCGGAAGTATGATTCCCGGGTCGTTATGTCCCAACGAGGCTTGAATGGAAAAT